>ML104698.1:11481-24144 GCA_003697995.1 Taxidea taxus jeffersonii | reverse complement strand
GGGGGGGGGCACCTGGGTGGCTCAGTGGGTTAAAGGCTCTACTTTTGGCTCAGGTCATGGTCCCAAGGTCCTGGGATCGAGCCCCATGTCAGGCTCCCTGCTTCCTTCTCTCTCTCTCTTTGCCTGCTTCTCTACCTACTTGTAATCTCTGTCTGTCAAATAAATAAATAAAATATTTTTTAAAAAAAGAAAGAATGGGGATAACATAGTATGAAGTGAAACTAGAAGATCTGGGTAGACAGAAGTAACACTGTAAGGGACTTGTTTGCTAGACAACGTTAGATGCCTATCCAGCATCTAACCCAACTTTCTCAATAGAATTCTAATTTTGTTTCAGTATTCAACTTCCTCCATACAGCTTATGTAATGCAGGAAAAGAGGACACCACCCTCAGCTCCAGGGGTAGGTTCCAATAGGTCTACCTCAGACCTTCCAGATCCCAGGTTTAAGCACTGCAAAGGACCAGAGTAGGAATGCAACTTAAACTAGACCAGTCAGACCCCTAAAGGATGGGAGGAAGTTCACCTTACAATGGGGAAAGGCCTTTCTCTCCCTCTAGGCATAAAAAAGGAAGCCTGTTGACCTAATTGCGGCTGTCAGTGATGGGATGAAGCCAGTTGGGTGGACAGCAAAGAGACCAGAGGGGAAAAAACTTGGTCCTTGACCATATTTGTTATGTCACTAAATCAAGCAACCCAGAATTACTTCTGGACTTCTTATAATGCAAGATAATAAATTTCCTTTTAGTTCAAGCCATTTTGAGCCAGGTTTTCTCACACCTGCTTCCAAAAGCAACACACTGGATACTTCCTTGTGCATAAGGATTGTTGCCTTGATCCCATGTAGAACATTGTTCTGGGATTGGGTGAAGAATACTTAATTCTGAGAAAAACTTTAGGAACAGGATCTGGTTACCACCACTGCCCCCAAAATTCTGATGTCAATTTAAAAATGCAGAAAATAGAGGTTTTTCGGGGAGGAGTCAAGATGGCGGAGAAGTAGGAGGCTGAGACGACATCAGCCAGCAGGAGATCAGCTAGATAGCCTATCAAACCATTCCGAACACCTACAAATCCAACAGGAGATCGAAGAGAAGAAAAACAACAATTCTAGGAACAGAAAATCGACCACTTTCTGAAAGGTAGGACCAGCGGAGAAGTGAATCCAACGCGACGGGAAGATAGACCCCAGGGGGAGGGGCCGGCTCCCGGCAAGCGGCGGAGCACAAAATCAGAACTTTTAAAAGTCGGCTCCACGGAGGGACATCACTCCAGAGGCTAAACTGGGGTGAAGACCTCATGGGGACAACGTGGACTCAGGTCCCACGGGGTCACAGAAGGATCGGGGGTGTCTGAGTGTCGCAGAGCTCACAGGTATTAGAGCGGGGAAGTCGGCTGCGGAGACAGAGCCGAGATTTCCTAGTGGTCTGTGACACGGACCGGTGCTCTGTGGCACTGGCCGGTGCTCTGTGCGAGGGGTCCCCACAAGATCCGGGGAGACTCCGACCCGGGAGAGCTCAGGGATCTACGGGGTCCGGAGACTCCAGGTGGGACTCTGCCAGAGACAGAGACGCTTGGTCACAGGCTGGGTGAGCTCGGAGCACTCCCAGAAGCCAGTGAGACGGGACTGCTTACGCACGATTTTCTCTGAGCGCGGTCTGCGGGCGCGCGCGGTCTGCGGGTGCGCGCAGTGTCGGCGGGCCCGCGGGGTCTGCGGGCCTGTGGTGTCTGCGGGTGGACGCGCGCGCGCACTCTCCGGCGCAAACGTGGGCTAGGGAGACTGGAGGGATTAAACGCTTTTCTCTGAAGGCGCACTGAAGACTGGGGCCCCTAGTTCTCGGCTCCTCTGAACCGGAGATTGGGAGGCCGCCATTGTCATTCCCGTCCTCCAGAACTCTACAGAAAGCATGTTCAGGGAACAAAAGCTCCTGAAAGCAAACCTGAGAGGATTACTTAGCCCGGCCCCTGGTAAGGGCGGTGCAACTCCGCCTGGGGCAAAGACACCTGAGAATCACTACAACAGGCCCCTCCCCCAGAAGATCAAAGAAATCCAGCCAAGACCAAGTTCACTTAACAAGGAGAACAGCGGATTCTTATCTGGACAAAATGACAAGGCGGAAAAACTCACCACAAAAAAAAGAGCAGGAGACAGGACCGAAGGCTAGGGACCTAATCAATACAGACATTGGTAATATGTCAGATCTGGAATTCAGGATGACGATTCTCAAGGTTCTAGCCGGGCTCGAAAAAGGCATGGAAGATATTAGAGAAACCCTGTCAGGAGAAATAAAAACCCTTTCTGGAGAAATAAAAGAAATAAAGTCTAATCAAGTTGAAATAAAAAAAGCTATTAATGAGGTGCAATCAAAAATGGAGGCTCTTACTGCTAGGATAAATGAGGCAGAAGACAGAATTAGTGATATAGAAGACCAAATGACAGAGAATAATGAAGCAGACCAAAAGAGAGACAATCAACTACTGGACCACGAGGGGAGAATTCGAGAGATAAGTGATGCCATAAGACGAAACAACATTAGAATAATTGGGATTCCAGAAGAAGAAGAAAGAGAAATAGGAGCAGAAGGTACACTGGAGAGGATTATTGTAGAGAATTTCCCTAATATAGCAAGGGGAACAAGCATCAAAATCCAGGAGGCCCAGAGAACACCTCTCAAAATCAATAGGAATCGACCCACACCCCGCCATCTAATAGTAAAATTTACAAGTCTTAGCGACAAAGAGAAAATCCTGAAAGCAGCACGGGACAAGAAGTCTGTAACGTACAATGGTAAAAATATTAGATTGGCAGGAGACTTATCCACAGAGACCTGGCAGGCCAGAAAGAACTGGCATGATATATTCAGAGCACTAAACGAGAAAAACATGCAGCCAAGAATACTTTATCCAGCTAGGTTATCATTGAAAATAGAAGGAGAGATTAAAAGCTTCCAGGACAAACAAAAACTGAAAGAGTTTGTAAACACCAAACCAGCTCTACAGGAAATATTGAAAGGGGTCCTCTAAGCAAAGAGAGACCCTAAAAGTATTACCAGAAAGGAACAGAGACATTATACAGTAACAATCACCATACAGGCAATACAATGGCACTAAACTCATATCTCTCAATAGTTACCCTGAATGTAAATGGGCTAAATGCCCCAATCAAAAGACACAGGGTTTCAGAATGGATAAAAAAACAAAACCCATCAATATGCTGCCTACAAGAAACTCATCTTAGACCTGAAGACACCTCCAGATTCAAAGTGAGGGGGTGGAAAACAATTTACCATGCTAATGGATATCAGAAGAAAGCTGGGGTGGCAATCCTTATATCAGATCAATTAGATTTTAAGCCAAAGACTATAATAAGAGATGAGGAAGGACACTTCATCATACTCAAAGGGTCTGCCCAACAAGAAGATCTAACAATTTTAAATATCTATGCCCCTAACATGGGAGCAGCCAACTATATAAACCAATTAATAACAAAATCAAAGAAACACATTGACAAGAATACAATAATAGTTGGAGACTTTAATACACCCCTCACTGAAATGGACAGATCATCCAAGCAAAAGATCAACAAGGAAATAAAGGTCTTAAATGACACACTGGACGAGATGGACATCACAGATATATTCAGAACATTCTACCCTAAAGCAACAGAATACACGTTCTTCTCTAGTGCCCATGGAACATTCTCTAGAATAGATCACATCCTGGGTCATAAATCAGGTCTCAACAGGTATCAAAAGATTGGGATCATTCCCTGCATATTTTCAGACCACAATGCTCTGAAGCTAGAACTCAATCACAAGAGGAAATGTGGAAAGAGCACAAATACATGGAGGCTCAACAGCATCCTTCTAAAAAATGAATGGGTCAACCAGGAAATTAAAGAAGAATTGAAAAAAAACATGGAAACAAATGATAATGAAAACACAACGGTCCAAAATCTGTGGGACACAGCAAAGGCAGTCCTGAGAGGAAAATATATAGCGATACAAGCCTATCTCAAGAAACAGGAAAGGTCTCAAATACACAACCTAACCCTACACCTCAAGGAACTCGAGAGAGAACAACAAAGAAAGCCTAAACCCAGCAGGAGAAGAGAAATAATAAAGATCAAAGCAGAAATCAATGAAATAGAAACCAAAAAAACAATAGAACAAATCAATGAAACTAGGAGCTGGTTCTTGGAAAGAATTAATAAGATTGATAAACCCCTGGCCAGACTTATCCAAAAGAAAAGAGAAAGGACCCAAATAAATAAAATCATGAATGAGAGAGGAGAGATCACAACCAACACCAAAGAAATACAAACAATCATAAGAACATATTATGAACAACTCTATGCCAACAAATTCGACAATCTGGAAGAAATGGATGCTTTCCTAGAGACATATAAACTGCCAAAACTGAACCAGGAAGAAATAGAAAACCTGAATAGGCCCATAACCAGTAAGGAGATTGAAACAGTCATCAGAAATCTCCCAACAAACAAAAGCCCAGGGCCAGATGGCTTCCCAGGGGAATTCTACCAAACATTTAAAGAAGAATTAATTCCTATTCTCCTGAAACTGTTCCAAAAAATAGAAATGGAAGGAAAACTTCCAAACTCATTTTATGAGGCCAGCATCACCTTGATCCCCAAACCAGACAAGGATCCCATCAAAAAAGAGAATTACAGACCAATATCCTTGATGAACACAGATGCGAAAATTCTCACCAAAATACTAGCCAATAGGATCCAACAGTACATTAAAAGGATTATCCACCACGACCAAGTGGGATTTATTCCAGGGCAGCAGGGTTGGTTCAACATCCGCAAATCAATCAATGTGATACAGTACATTAACAAAAGAAAGAACAAGAACCATATGATACTCTCAATAGATGCTGAAAAAGCATTTGATAAAGTGCAACATCCCTTCCTAATCAAAACTCTTCAAAGTGTAGGGATAGAAGGCACATACCTCAATATTATCAAAGCCATCTATGAAAAACCCACGGCAAGTATCATTCTCAATGGAGAAAAACTGAGAGCTTTTCCGTTAAGGTCAGGAACACGGCAGGGATGTCCACTATCACCACTGCTATTCAACATAGTACTAGAAGTCCTAGCCTCAGCAATCAGACAACAAAAAGAAATTAAAGGCATCCAAATCGGCAAAGAAGAAGTCAAACTATCGCTCTTTGCAGATGATATGATACTATATGTGGAAAACCCAAAAGGCTCCACTCCAAAACTGCTAGAGCTTGTACAGGAATTCAGTAAAGTGTCAGGATATAAAATCAATGCACAGAAATCAGTTGCATTTCTTTACACCAACAACAAGACAGAAGAAAGAGAAATTAAGGAGTCAATCCCATTTACAATTACACCCAAAACCATAAGATACCTAGGAATAAACCTAACCAAAGAGGCAAAGAATCTATACTCAGAGAACTATAAAGTACTCATGAAAGAAATTGAGGAAGACACAAAGACATGGAAAAATGTTCCATGCTCATGGATTGGAAGAATTAATATCGTGAAAATGTCTATGCTACCTAAAGCTATCTACACATTTAATGCAATGCCTATCAAAATTCCATCCAATTTTTTCAAAGAAATGGAACAAATAATCCTAAAATTTATATGGAACCAGAAAAGACCTCGAATAGCCAAAGGAATATTGAAAAAGAAAACCAAAGTTGGTGGCATCACAATTCCTGACTTCAAGCTCTACTACAAAGCTGTCATCATTAAGACAGTATGGTACTGGCACAAAAACAGATGCATAGATCAATGGAACAGAATAGAGAGCCCAGAAATAGACCCTCAACTCTATGGTCAACTAATCTTCGACAAAGCAGGAAAGAACATCCAATGGAAAAAGGATAGCCTCTTCAACAAATGGTGTTGGGAAAATTGGACAGCCACATGCAGAAAAATGAAATTGGGCCATTTCCTTATACCACACACGAAAATAGACTCAAAATGGATGAAGGATCTCAACGTGAGAAAGGAATCCATCAAAATCCTTGAGGAGAACACAGGCAGCAACCTCTTCGACCTCAGCCGCAGCAACTTCTTCCTAGGAACAACGCCAAAGGCAAGGGAAGCAAGGGAAAAAATGAACTATTGGGACTTCATCAAGATCAAAAGCTTTTGCACAGCAAAGGAAACAGTCAACAAAACCAAAAGACAACTGACAGAGTGGGAAAAGATATTTGCAAACGACATATCAGATAAAGGGCTAGTATCTAAAATCTACAAAGAGCTTAGCAAACTCAACACCCAAAGAACAAATAATCCAATCAAGAAATGGGCAGAGGACATGAACAGACATTTCTGCAAAGAAGACATCCAGATGGCCAACAGACACATGAAAAAGTGCTCCATATCACTGGGCATCAGGGAAATACAAATCAAAACCACAATGAGATACCACCTCACACCAGTCAGAATGGCTAAAATGAACAAGTCAGGAAATGACAGATGCTGGCAAGGATGCGGAGAAAGGGGAACCCTCCTACACTGTTGGTGGGAATGCAAGCTGGTGCAACCACTCTGGAAAACAGCATGGAGGTTCCTCAAAAAATTGAAAATAGAGCTACCTTATGACCCAGCAATTGCACTACTGGGTATCTATCCTAAAGATACAAACGTAGTGATCCAAAGGGGCACGTGTACCCGAATGTTTATAGCAGCAATGTCCACAATAGCCAAGTTATGGAAAGAACCTAGATGTCCATCAACAGATGAATGGATAAAGAAGAAGTGGTATATATATACGATGGAATACTATGCAGCCATCAAAAGAAATGAAATCTTACCATTTGCGACGACATGGATGGAACTAGAGCGTATTATGCTTAGCGAAATAAGTCAACTGGAGAAAGACAACTACCACATGATCTCCCTGATATGAGGAAGTGGAGATGCAACGGGGGTGGGAGTTAAGGTGGTAGGAAAAGTAAAAATGAAAGAAGATGGGATCGGGAGGGAGAAAAACCAAAAGAGACTCTTAATGTCATAAAACAAACTGAGGGGGGTGGGGGGAAGAGGGGTTGGGTGAGGGTGGTGGGGTTACATCATATGTTTAAATAAAGCTTAAATAAAGTAAAAAAAAAAAATGCAGAAAATAAAATTCCTTATACATGAAGCCAACTAAGTGAAGCACCCATATACGCGCACGTGCGCGCACACACACACACACACACACACACACACAATTAAGGAAAGACTGGCAAGAAAAGTACAAAGTTAAAAGCTTGCTTCTAGGTGGGGGTTATTACTAGAGTTTCAATTCTGTTAGGTTTGGTTGAGTTTGGTTTTTTATGTTCTTCAGTACTTTCTGACTTTCCTACAATGAATATACTTTACTTGTTATAATTAGACATCAAAGGCAATAGGTGTGTTTTCCATTTATATACATTTCCATCTTTATACTTCCTGTCACAAAAGAGGCTTTTTAATTTGTTTAGTATAATGGCCAAAAGAAAACTAGAAGTAGCATATCTAACATAATCTATTGGAAAAGCTGAACATTTCTAGTCTTTATGTACGAAATCCCTACAGTTATGGATTTTTCACTGGTCATGTAATAGAACAGAATATGGAGAGCATGAGTATGTCCAATGTTAGTTCTAAATCCTCAGTTTATGAAATAGTTATTCTTGCTCATTTTCAAGTCCCATTATATAAAATAGAAACACTTGCAAATTGTGAGACCCTCAGGAGATATCATTTAGCATCTTTGGAAAACATAATACTTAATTATCATAGCATGAGGTACTTTTAATGGCATATTCCAACATCAAGATTGAAAACTGATTTCTGAGAGGAAAATTAAGTGATATTTCCACTCACATGCTTTATTTAAATACAAACTACATGCATAATTACCCTTGATCTCCACTGCCACTTAAAAGTAAAATTAAAAAGTGAAAATATGAAATACTCACAAAGTTTTTCTTTTTCCATAACTACAGTTACCAAAAAAGTAATAATTATCAAATACCCCCTAAATGGTTCATGTACCCCTTACAGGTTGGAGGGCCCTGTTTCCTTTACTAGAGGATCTACTATAGGAATACAATTCCAAAGATAACCTTCCTGCAATCAGACCCATTTGAGATAAGTTTTACGGCAGGAAGGAAAATGGTATCATTTTTATTCATTACATTTAAACATAAAATTTACAATTTTTGTTCAAGCTTTGCTTGCCTATATACTTCTTCCTCCCCCCGCCCTCAAAAGTAATAAATTGGGGAACGCCTGTGTGGCTCAGTTGGTTAAGCGGCTGCCTTCGGCTCAGGTCATGATCCCAGCATCCTGGGATCGAGTCCCACATCGGGCTCCTTGCTCAGCAGGGAGCCTGATTCTCCCTCTGCCTCTGCCTGCCTCTCTGTCTGCCTGTGCTCACTCTCTCTCTCTCTAATAAATAAATAAAATCTTTTTAAAAAAGTAATAAATTGATCTTATTTAACATTACTCATTTACTCTCTAAAATGGCAAGGACATTTGTAGATTGACAAAGCCAGACAACCTAATAGAGGTGTTATCTCCCTCTGCAGGTGATAAGTGAGAGATGGTAAAGGAAGAGGTAGCAGGCCCTAGGGTGGAACACAAATGTTCTGGTTCCCCTCTGTGAGCATGTGGTGGGACTGTACTTCTTTGAAATAGGATGGCTGTATGACTGCCTGTGGCCTATGGTTTGTATATACAAGTGATGTGTCACCTATAAGTAGAAGTTTAGAGAGCCACATCCAGGTCATCACACCTCCTTCTGCAGCCAAGGAGGTAGTGGAAGCACATGTCAAGGTCAAAGCTCCATCACTGTGAGTCCTTAAGTGAACACCATGAGCAGAGGTCTACTCCCAACCAGCACTGGAGAAATGCCCTTTGGTAAGTCAAGCCACTGTGATTTGGGGTTGTTACCGCAGCATAACCAGCCTATACTGACTATACAGAGGGAAAAAAAAAAAAAAAAAGGAAGAGACTTTGAATTAATTCAAAGGCTTTTTGTGCTTCTGTTGAGACACTCATTCTGCATTTGGTAAAGTGTAAGTAAACTCAATGAACCCAACCTAAAAGTACAAAATCACCCTAGAAATGCTTAAAGGTCATGGTGTTATAATCAAAACCTTTTCATTACAAACCTGGGTTAAGTAGTTGAACTCTAACCCCATATTTACTGGGTGGCTGGGATGAATTTATGTGTAGCTGTGAACTTTCTAAAGGGGAGTTTTTAATTTGGGGTTTTCATGTTGATGATAAAAAAAAAAAATCAATCAATATTAGCATAGTCTTTATAACTCGGATGGCCAGCCTATGGGAGGCAATGCCAAAGGCCAAGTTTACATCAGTGTTTCCATTTCTCTTGGCACCCAGTGGTAGTTCTTTGTCAAGGGCTAGGGAGTAAAGAACGGAATTGGATGAAACACTGAAGTGTTGCGTGTGTGCCAAAGGAGCTCTCAAGAAGCCAGGGTGGTCAGCATCTTGTTCTGAGCAAGGATTTAGTTCTAGAAACACCACATCCTCTTTAACATTAAGGTTGTCAATTTGAATTTTACTGATTTTATTGTTTGGTTTTAATGTGACCTATAAATTCATTTTCTCTTTTCTTTTACAGTTTTACAAGAACTGCAAACATATGAAGTGTCTACCTACTTTTCTGTAATATATGTTTAAGTAATCTTATAATACAAATAGTAAAAGTCCACACTTAGGTGGGGGTAGGGGTGTAGTTCTAGGATCATTCTTCCTTTAAAAGGCCCATAAATTTTTTAAAAAAGCAATTAATTTAATTTTAAAAATCTTAAAGATTTTATTTATTTGACACAGAGAAAGCACAAACAGAGGGAGAGGAAGAAGCAGGCTTCCCGCTGAGCAGGGAGCCTGTTGCAGGACTTGATCTCAGGACCCTGGGATCATGACCTGAGCCAAAGGCAGATGCTTACTGACTGAGCCACCCAGGTGCCCCAATTTAATGAAATTTTTTAAAGGGTCCCATATATTGTTCATTTTAGACCAGGCTCAGAGCAGTTCTCCATCTTGGGGTAAGAGGTTGAGTTACTTGAATTTCTTCCCCCCCAAATTTATCCACAGAATTTACCCAAAAGCAAAAGAACTTGCTCTAAGGTTCCACACATCTCCACTTTGTGCTTTTGACAGAAGTAACCAGAGAGAAAAAGAAAAAAGACAGGAGCTCCGAAAACCAGGAAAGAATCCAAAAGGATGAAATGAAGGCAGTTGTGGCACTTTTCAAAGGCAAGATCCATTGCCACAAAAGATATCCTTCTTTACACTGACGTCAGGGGGACTGGAAGGTTGCTCTCACCATCTTTACAGGCATCGTTCTTTGTTACCTTGTTAAGAGCAAGAAGGGATTAATGTGATATTTAAGAATTGGGGCATTCTCCACTGAAATCACTGGCCACAAGAAGGTCAAAGCAGAATAGTCCTACCAGACACAATGCAGCCCTAGTCCCATTTTTATTAGAGGCTGTTTGAATCATTTATTTTTGTAAGCCATTTAACTAGTGAACATTAGCTTTTGTTTCCTGAGACAGGTTTCCTCACTACACCTAAGGTACTCATGCCTAAAGATGTACCTAGAGCACCAGTGAAATCAGTGGCCAATGCTGGAAAAGAGGGGCCAGTGCAGACCAGTCTCTAAATGCCAACCACATTGGACAGAGTGCGAATATGTCCCAACAGCAGGACCATGCATATACAAGGACTTAGAAATCAGCACAACGCTGTCTCAATACAAAATGAAATCAACGAAGGAGAAGAAAAAGATGATCGTGAAGGTGATGAAGGGGATGACAGGCTGGATTCTTCCCTGGGTTCACAATTACGTGGTGTCACATGTCCTGCGCCACTCTGGGGAGTAGAAAACCCTGGTGAGACAAGCAAGGAACATCCAGGCCAGGAGGGAGGCAAAACAAGAAAATACCCCATCCCAGGAGGGGACTGTAGAAAAGACAGGGCTCAGTCCTGCTCAAAATGAAGGTTCTTAGCCTTTTGCTTTTCTGGCCTCGTTTGAGAACAGGCCTCTCGACAGAGCCTTGTCTCTTGACAACTGGGATGGTTAATTTTGGTTCCGTTTGACTGGGCCTGAGTGGTTACTACGCTAACCACTTCTACAGGAAGTGGAAGTCTACACCCAGTTCTACAGGAAACCTTGAGCTAGCCTTCATGGAATTTACAGCAAAGCTCTTTTTGTAGAATTGTTTCTTGCTCTGACCACACTATTTTATATGCTCATAAAGCCCAAACCTCATACCTTCCCCATATTACACCATCTTTCTTTGGGGCCATTTATGATTAAATTGTACCTTTTACCTCCTCGTAGCAGACAGTAGACCTGTACTCAGCTTTGCATTCCATCCGCCCAGTTGCTATGCTGGGAATTTCCTGTTAGAACAAATTAACTTCATGCATTCATCAAAATCCGATGGTTCACCTGTAAAGGACCGAGGCCATGCACACCATCCGAGATATAATGTCCCAGAAGAGTAGGAGGGCAAATTCTGTCCATACTCTGAAATCGACTACCGCTCAGTATTCTGGATGAGAAGAGCACATTTGCACAAAAACTTCCCCACCACCTTAAATCTGTTCAACTCTGTATTTTAAAGGGAAAATGCAATTCATCTGATCCTGATTTGTTTGCACTTAACTCATCACAATGTTGTTTTGAAGAAGCTGATGTGCAAAAAGCCTTTTCATCAGCTTTGTGAAGAGCTTTTCTCTTCAAGGGGAAAAAAAGAATCAGACAGTGTTTACCAAAGGTAAACAAACCAAAGCCTTAAAAAAAAAAAAATCCAAGTTTCTTTCTAAAGACTGAACTCACTAAAGGTCAAGGGGGTTTGAGACTTACAGTCCCTGCTCCCTCACTTGAAAAAAGAATGTGGCCCAGAATCAACTGACTGGCCTTCCAGGCAGAAGCTGGCAAAGTCCTACAGAATGTTCCAGAGCTGTGATGTGTGTTTGCTGCAGCCAATAAACGCTCCTAATGATACTCTCAACAAAAGCCCATATTTTGAGCCTTGTTTTCTCTTTTCTCTTCATGTTGTTTCTCTCAGTGAAAGGATCAAAGCAATGAGGCTACTTATTCTCCACTCAATCAGACAGGAGTTCTTTGAAGTAAATGTGGTTTTTTGCTTTTGCTTTTTTTTCTTTTCTCCTTAAGGAAGAATCTTTATAATCAGAGGCTGACTTTGTAAGTTTCCTAACATTGGTCCCTTAGCAGGTGTGTGTATGTCCCAGGAAGCAGAGCCTGCGCTTTTTCTCGGATTTCTCCTTCTTGTCTTCCACTTGATGAGAGCCGTTGGGTGATTTTAATGTGCCCACCAGGATGGTTGAGAACATCTAAAGACCGCATCAACCATTCCAACCATTCATCAAAAACATACGAAGACAAAGACATAAGAGTTCAGCTGAACAGAAAAATAAATCAGGAAGAGTTTTGGGGGTTTTTTTTTTTTTTTTTTTTTTATAAAAAAAGGGGGTTTTTTTTTTTTTTTTTTTTTTTTTTTTTTACAAGACAGCTTTAAGCTTAACTACAAATGCCTTTAAAAACTCCCTGATTTGGGGCACCTGGGTGGCTCAGTGGGTTAAAGCCTCTGCCTTCGGCTCAGGTCATGATCTCAGGGTCCTGGGATC
>ML104698.1:0-11381 GCA_003697995.1 Taxidea taxus jeffersonii | reverse complement strand
TTTTTTTTTTTTTTTTTTTTTTAACAAATCAGGGAGTTTTTTTTCTTTTTCTTTTTTTTTTTTTTTAAGATTTTATTTATTTATTTGACAGACAGAGATCACAAGTAGGCAGAGAGGCAGGCAGAGAGAGATGGGGGAGAAGGCTCCCTGCAGAGCAGAGAGCCTGATGCGGGGCTTGATCCCAGGACCCTGAGATCATGACCTGAGCCGAAGGCAGAGGCTTTAACCCACTGAGCCACCCAGGTGCCCCAAATCAGGGAGTTTTTAAAGGCATTTGTAGTTAAGCTTAAAGCTGTCTTGTAAAAAAAAAAAAAAAAAAGAAATCAAAATAACTCCTTTAATAATCATCTCAGAAGCAAAATGAAGCTGAAAGCTTGTTACTATGGTTCTTGCTTCCAGGGGGAATTCAGAATATCTGATAAAAAATAATGGGGTGGTGAATAAAAAACGATGCAGAAAGTCAAGTTGAACATGATTTCTTTGGGAGCCTTCGAGTGGCATGTAATGTATAAAATCAGAGGTTCTGCAGGAGTGGGTATCTTCCCATGGGTGATAAATAAGTAATAATAGCAGCTAATGCAAATTGAGCACTTACTGTTTTCCAGCCATATACCAAATGCTTTTATGCTTTATTTCTTTTAAGCTTCAAACCAACCTTACAAGGTAAATGATCGCTTAAGTTCTATTTCATGGAAGAAAACCCTGAGGTTTAAAATACACAAGATTGGGCGCCTGGATGGCTCAGTGGGTTAAAGCCTCTGCCTTTGGCTCAGGTCATGATCCCGGGGTCCCGAGATCGAGCCCCAAATCGGGCTCCCTGCTCAGCAGGGAGCCTGCTTCCCCTCCTCTTTCTCTGTCTGCCTCTCTGCCTACTTGTGATCTCTGTCAAGTAAATAAATAAAATCTTTTTAAAAAATGTCCTATAGTTAGAATCATACAGTTTTCATATTGGCTTCTTTCACTTAGTAAGATGCATTCAAGTTTTTCATGGCTTTTCATGGCTTGATAGTGCTTCGTTTTAGAGCCAAATAATATTCCCACTGTCTGAATGCACCACAGGGTATCCATTTACCTACTGATAGACATCTTGGTCATTTTCAAGTTTTGGCAATTATGAATAAAGCTCCTATAAACATCCATGTGCAGGTTTTCGTGTGGATACCAGTTTTAAACATCTTTGGGTAGATACCCAAGAAGTATCATTGCTGGATTGTATAATAAGAGTGTTTAGTTTTGGGATGCCTGGGTGGCTCAGAGGGTTAAACCTCTGCCTTCGGCTCAGGTCATGATCTCAGGGTCCTGGGATCTAGTCCCACATCAGGTTCTCTGCTCAGCGGGGAGCCTGCTTACCCACCCCCTCTCTCTGCCTGCCTCTCTGTCTACTTGTGATCTCTCTCTGTGTCAAATAAATAAATAAAATCTTAAAAAAAAAAAAAGAGTGTTTAGTTTTGTAAGACACTGTCAAACTATATTCCAAAGTGGTTTGGACCATTTTGGATTCTTACCAACAATGAATGAGAGTTCCTGTTGCTCCACATCCTCTCCAGGATTCGGTATTGTCAGTGTTCCAAATTTTGGCCATTCTAATAGGTGTGTAGTGGGATCTCATTGCTGTTCTAATTCACATTTCCCTGATGATTTATAACACCAAGTGATACATAGAGCATCTTGCCATATGCTTATTGGCCATCTATATATCTTCTTTGGTGAGGTGTTCTGTGGCTATTTTGCTCTCCCCAAAAGAAACTGAATGGCCAGTTCTGCTGTGTGAAGCCTGTGGATGGAGATACTGCTCCATAGGGAAAACAGGGGGGAAATGGGTCATTTCCCATTATCTTCCCCATCATGAAGGACTTCATCTTACTATCTAGATCAACATTGACCACACATCTGGTCTTCCGGACTTCTCAGTTTTTTAAGGCTATTACTCTCTTATAGTTCAACCATTTTGAGTTGAATTTTCAGCCCTAAATTACGCACATTTTCTATTCATTCATTCTTTCTGAATTTGGTTGAGTAAAGGAGTATAATAATTACTATGAATTTGAAAATGAACCATAGAAAACTCAATACTGAAAATACTTATCGAAATGTTCATGTTTTTGTCTGCCTTATGAAATTTGTTTCTTTTTTCTTCTTCACAACTAGTATAAAGCTTCCAAACCAAGCCTAGTGATAATGGTACAATCACTCCTGCAATGATAATTGAGCCTCAGCATTCGGGAATAATTCAAGCCGGACCACAGCTGAACAAAAAATAATTTACAGGTAATGCGTTTATTTGTAAAACTTGCATTGTGATATATGCTCATTATGTAAGTTACAGTTATAATCATTTGTTCTAATGCATCATGTTCTCAAACATATGGAAAACAACATGCAGCTCTAGCTCAGGTGGTGTTGTAACCCTAAGACCTCTCACCAGTTGTTCTTATATTTTGGCTGAATCTTGGTCCACTCTCCCCATGTCTCTGGCCCCCATGACTGTTTATTGATTCGTTCATTCTAAAATTGAGTGGGTAAATATCGGTGACGTAGAAAATTGACTGCCACGGGACATATGATAGCGAGCATGCCATTGAACCTGTAGTTGCTTTTATTTTGTTTTCATTCAGTCCTTCTTCATCCTGATTGCCTATATGAGTCAGTATTCTTTTGGTGACAAATGAAAAACTGCACCCCCCCCCCCATGACATAATCAAAAAAAGGGAGATAATAGATTGGCTGAGCAACTGATCCATCCTGGGAAGGTCAAGTGTGTTTGGACCCAGGGCTTGGGCAGTGCATCAGATCACCCAGCCTCAAGCTCCCTGTCTCAGGGTTCTAATCTCTATGACCACTCTCTTCTTATCTGATCGCCCTCGGCAGCTTGTGTGCTAATCACAGCTTCCAATTTAGCAGAAAAGAGCCTTCCCCGGGGCACCTGGGTGGCTCTTTGTGTTAAGCTTCTGCCTTCAGCTCAGGTCATGATCTCAGAGTCCTGGGATTGAGCCCCACATCAGGTCTCTCTGCTCAGCAGGGAGCCTGCTCCCCCCTCTCTCTCTGCCTGCCTCTCTGCCTACTTGTGATCTCTCTCCCTCTGTCAAATAAATAAATAAAATCTTTAAAAAAAGAGAGAGGGAGAGCCTTCCCCAAGGGCACTGCTTGGCTCAAATGCCCATTTCCAAACCAATGGCTGTAGCTGGGGAGAATGCAATGCTCTGATTGGTCAGAACAAAATTGCTTATAAATCCTCTGGCACATCTTCCCGTCCTGCCCCCCACCGTAGCTACCAGCTCCCTGCTATTTGCTCTTATCAAACACAGGATAGTGAAAATGGGGTTGGTTTTTATAGCCAGATGGATCTGAGTTCAAACCCTGGTTGCATCGGTTTCTGGATTTAATGAACAGTTAAACTCTCTGAACCACGGTTTACTTACCCATTCAGAGTAAACATTCAACAAGCATTAGACTCCTGTGCTCTTCTCATTATTTCTTATTGCAACACCAGTAATACCTTGAGTTTTCTAGGCGTTACTGATAGTCATCCAAGGGTCCTAGGGGTGTACTATGGTTTCCCAGCATTTTGTGGCTGGAGCACTACAATTCAACTGTACAAGCTCTGAGACTAAGAGAAACCATCCCTTTTTAGAGGTGAATTCGCCTTAGTGTAGTAAACATTTTACTCCCAGAATGTATTTTGCTGACACAGTCATCACTGTTCTACAACTCGGCAAACTAAGCTAAAAATGGAGAAGTGGAGATTGACTAGCTTCTCTCCAGCACCCAAATGAGGATAGCAATCTTTTTCCGGGAGGAAGTGGCCCCGTTTGGGGAGGTGACTTAATGCTAGGTGCTCTGCCAGCTCATGCCTGGTAGACTGCCACCTAGCAGGAAACATGCCTGTTGCCATTCAAGCACATTAGACCCTAACCCACACTCCTGGAGTGGTAAACACCATGCCTGAAGCTTTAAGCAAACCGTCTAACTCCAAGCTTCCATGTCCTTTCGAAAGGAACTAAGCTGTTGGCAAAAACAATGCTTTGACCAGTCCAACAGGGCTAGACTAGGAGACTGGCTTGATTTCCAGTCACAGCAATAGCCTCTCCAGTGTTGCTCACTGCAGAAGCTCTCCAACCTGAGTAGCCCTCCAACCTCGGGGTTTTTCTTCCCTTCCTTAATGTATCAAAGCATATCTGTAGTATGGCTCATTCCCTCAGATCTTTGCCAACTACTCAGTCAACCAGTTAACCTGATAATGTCACGCATGCTTGCCCATCACAGCATTTCCCAAATAATGTGTATTTTTTAAGCAGAGGCCTCTTTGAGACAAACTACCTGCCTCAACACAAAAGACGTGCATCTAAAAATTGTGGTGGAGTAAGTTTGGTTGAGAAGCTATTTCTCTGTCCTAGAAATCCTATCAGTTTCAGTTTGGCTAAAAGTATGCCATACCATAAACATTGGCCTTGGGTCTTGAGACAGCTAGGATTCCACAGGAAATGTGACTGTAGATACATCTGAAATCCTGCCATGTTGCATTAAGCTTCTGGGTAGGGGGGATTTTAATTGCAATGCTTTCATCAGGTTGTGCATTTTCTCACCAGGCTGCATAAAACATCATTATAAAGTTCATTTTTTAGGGGGGGGGATTTCTGGAAGTCTCTCTTTTATCAATCTACACTTTTAGAAACATTATGGCTCCAAGCTTTTTAAAGGAATTTGTTTTTCCTCTTCTGTTTTCTTTAGCTGACCTTCAGAGACTGACCCATAAAAGTGTGCCTGACATATGCAAAGACCAAATGAAAAAGAAACATGTATTCATTTCACCTTGGGTTACTCCCAACACTCTGCCTCCTGCTTTTGAAAGGTGCAGAGCAATATTACCACCATGGAAGGTTCTTCAAGATCCTGTCTGATGGACTATAATTCAGGGCTTACCGAAAAACCACTGAAGGAGCACATTCCGGAGGAGCTTACACTCCCCGCCCCAAGCCCCAAACCTTGGTGACTTGCACCCCAAAATAGATCAGCACACATACCTCACTGCTGCTCAGTTTCAGTCCCAGTCACACCTGGATCTTTTGCATTTTATAGACACTTGAATATTGAGGACATTTCCTAGAAACTGACCTGTTTAAACTTTTACTAGGTTTGCCAAAGAGAAGGCACTTACATGGCTGGGGTCGAGGCTGCTAATTCCAAGAACGGACCCCTAATAATAGCAAGGACTGTCATTTTTGTCCAGGTTAGGAGGGATGGGACTGTTTGTTCAAATCTCTGCTTCCCTGTGCCACGAGACAGCTCAGACGACGGAGAGAGTCCTGGCTGAGGAGTCAGGAGACCTGAGACTCCGCCAAGAGCTAGATGGGGTATAAAAGCTGCAAACTAGTCTCAAAGGCTTGGTTTCCCTGCTTGCAAAATGAGGTGGGGTGTGGACAGCTTGGCCTAGATCAGACTCAACCTTCTCACTGTTGGGACATGAGGAGTGGGAGCCTTTCCCTTCCAAGAAACAGAGGGGAGGTGGGGACGTTCTTCCTAGAAAGTATACCGAGATCCAAAATATTACCTAAAATTGATGGTCCAGGAATATCAGCTTAAAACTGCCAAGCAAGGTATCCTCAAATCCTCCTTCTCCCAGTAAAATGACAGCAAAATAAATAGCTGATTCTTCTTTCTAAAGCTCTCATGGTCAATCTTGAGTTCTTCCTCTCATCTCTACCCCCAACCCCACACCTTATCCTCCATGATTACCTGTCATTTGAACACAAGAGAGATGCAAAGGTCCATTTCTTTCCACCTGACCCACCTCCCACCTACTCCAAGCCACCAGGGCAGCCCTCACCGAGGGGTGAGAAGGGAAACCAGTAAGATGGGACAAGGAGAGGTAAGCAGACCTACTCTCCACTGTCCATGGGACCTCCCAGCCCGTGGCTCACCACTCTCCACCGCCAGCCTTACCCTCTTGTTTTTTATCCCTTGTATCTGCCAAACTCGTTCCCGCCCCAAGGTCTCCTCTGTCCAGACCACTCCATCCCCATAGGCTCACATACAGCCTCAGCTCAAATGCCAACCCCTCACCCCACGCAGAGAAGCCCACCTCTAACATTGGCTGCCCATCGTCTTGCCTTGATGTCTTCATGGCATTTATCATTGACTAGCACGATCCTCTCTCTGTATGGTTTCCTAGGTTTACAGCCCATCCCTCTTCCCTCCCTCCCCACCCCTGCCACCAAACTCTAAGTCTTACCAGAGGAGGGTCCTTGCCAGTCTTGCTGACTATGCATTGAAGCCGTGGGGACGGCTTACTATAGATTTGTTGAATTCATTAAATAAAATAATAGTTAAATCATTCCTCTGACATTGTATAATAAAGCCTACAGACTGGCTTCTGTTTTAAAATATTTTAATTGATTCTCATGAAGACATCAGTGGACTGCCATTAATTAGGCCCTGGAATTTATTTCTCCAGATTAAATTACTCTTATTCCTCTGAGCCTTCTCACCAGTGCTATTCTTGTCCTCTTAATCACTTTCCAAGACCTTCCCTGGAGGCTCTCCAATTTCTCCTTGTCCTCCTGAGAAGCTGAATAACCTTGTTCTTGGTGGGACCCACTGTGAACCTGCAGAGGAGTCAGGGCCATAATTCTGCATGGCAGAGGGCTTCAGAATTTGGTTTTTTAAGTGGTGTAGTTTCATCCAGCTACTTTTTAACAAGCTGTCTTTGAAGGATGCCCTCTCTCCACCATTGTCTCCTCCTCTGTAACCCAGGGATAACAAAATCATCTCAGAGGGCTGTCTGTGGTGAAGCTTCAAGAGCTTTCTCCTACACAGCATTTAGCACATGGCCCCGTGCACACTAAAACCTCAGTAAATAACAAGTAACTATTGCGACTAATGAAGGCAACACTCCAGCTACTTGAAATAAACAAGAAGCGAGCAGTGAAAGGGAGCTGAGCAGTATGCAGAAATCACATTAGATGATTCTGGATTTTGTAGGGAAGAAAAGATAAGTGAGGGAACAGGTTATTGATGAGAACTCTGAACAAAGCCAAGGGGAGATGAGAGCCTGTCTGCAGCCCGTTACTCGAATGGCACTCATGAAACAGACATCGCTAATTGCACGGAGCCCAGTGAGAAGAGTGCACGGAACATGGAATGGAAGCAAGTGTAGGGGGCCTAAAGGTGAAGCTGCTTGAAAGGAAATAACACCTCCTTTCACTTGGTGCAAGATGAGCTAATACAGGGATGTCAACCTTGGTTTCACAAACCAGCCTTTTCAGATGCAGAGTTCCTCAGCCCTCCGAGGAGGGCCGAAGGCTTGGCTGTGTTTCCTTCAATGGCCCCAGGACCTCCACTGAGACACTCCAGCAGCCTGCCTCTTAATGGAAGGCCTCAGAGGCCCCATTTGGCTGTGAAAGCCCTTGGAGGACGCACATGCACCAAACTCAGAAACACTAATTTAGAGGGGGCTTCTACTTAGAGCACACAGTGCAACAATGACAGAGCACCCTGAGCCACCCCCCCAAACGACAGTCTTCAAATGGAGTTGGGTGAGCCTCCAAAGATCTAGAGATCAGGTTCCATCAGGCCACCCCACACAGTGGAATACTGAGCAGCCACAAACAGGCATGAATCAGATCCGCATGTTTTGACATAGAAAGATACCCAGGGGCGCCTGGATGGCTCAGTGGGTTAAAGCCTCTGCCTTCGGCTCGGGTCATGATCTCAGGGTCCTGGGATCGAGTCCCGCATCGGGCTCTCTGCTCAACGGGGAGCCTGCTTCCTCCTCTCTCTCTCTCTCTGCCTGCCTCTCCACCCACTTGTGATCTCTCTCTCTCTGTCAAATAAATTTTAAAAATTAAAAAAAAATATCCAAATGTATGGCTTATTGACAAAAGCAAGGTGCAAGATTCTCCGTGGGATCCAGGTCAGGGATTTTCTCCTCCTTACCTCTCCTCCTCCTCTTCACTCTACACGTGCAGGGAGGAGTCCTGCAGCAAACACCTCCCAGTTCTGTCTGCATCCCCGACTTGCCCCTGACTCGTGCCTCTCCAAGATAGCTGGCTATGCCCTGCACCATATTTCCTGAAGAGCAGGAAGTGAGGAAAGAACCCAAGGCCTCCCGGATCTTGAGCCACCTGCTCCCAGGTGTGGCTGGTGCTCGCCCCCTCTCAGGCTACCTCTCAGGCCCTTCCCTAGACTTCCTGTCCCTAGGTGGGAAACCACTAGGATGGGGCAAGGAGAGGTAAGCAGACCTACCCTTCTCTCTCTCTCTCTCTTCCTCTCTCTCTCTCTGTCCAGCTTCACCTCCTCCTGCATCAGAGCATGGGGATCAGGCCAGCCTTGCCCTGCTATGAGCCTCATTACTCCAATTCAAGTTGCCATTTTGGCCTCAACCTGAACTAATTGCTCCAATCCAACCATTACCAGAAAGCTGTGAAAAATATAAAAGTTAAATGTATTAATAATTGATATTTGTATACTTGTATAACTTTAACCAAATACAAACACCAATTCAATTGTGTGATTGAATATAGGCTAGTCCCCTTGAATGCAGTCTTGCCTGGGGACTTGCTTACAACCAGTAGAATAGGGCAAGAGTAATGGGATGTCCCTTTGTGATTAGGTGACATCAGATAGTAATTTCCAGACTGTCAGCCTCTCTCTCTTGCTGGCTCTGATGAAGCCAGCCGCCATGGAGAAGCCCACACAGCAAGGAACTGAGAGCAGCCTCTGCCAACAGCCAATGAGGATCTGAGGCCGTCCTCAGCCCAGCAGGTCACAGGGACCACCAACAACCACGTGCACTTGGAAGTGGGTCCATCCTCAGCCCAATCAGGGGAGCCCCACACAACACCTTTGTTATAGGCTTGTGAGACCCTGAGTGAAGGGCCCAGCAGGCTACATGTGGGCTCCTGACCTGCAGAACCTGTGAGATGATAAGTATGTGTTTCATTAAGTCTCGAAGTTTATGGTAATTTGTTACACAGCAACAGAAAACAAAAGCCAGGGACGCCTGGGTGGCTCAGTTGGTTAAGCCGCTACCTTCGGCTCGGGCCATGATCCCGGAGTCCTGGGATCGAGTTCCACATCGGGCTCCTTGCTCAGCAGGCAGCCTGCTTCTCTCTCTGCCTCTGCCTGCTTGTGCTCTCTCTCTCTCTCTGACAAATAAATAAACAATAAAAAAAAAAAAAAAGCCAGCAGCAACAGTAATAAAACAAGAGGCTACACCATCTGATGGTTAAGGGCCCAGGCTCTGGAGTCCAGCTGCCTGGGTTCGAATTCTGCTCCCCAGCTCTCTACTTGACCTCTCTAATACTACAGTTCCTCAGCTTTAACACAAGGGTAGGACTAGACCCCCACACCCACCTCTGCCTCATAATAAGGACCCTAAGAGTTAATGCAAGCAAAGGGCTTAAAACAATGTGTGTCTCGTCAGAGCCCAACAAAGATGGATGCTTGCTGGTTTGTGCCTAGTCATGCTCCTTGCACTTGCCTCCAAAATGCTGGGAGCAATCACCTTTTGGGAGTATTGTGGGAATTTCCACATTCAAAGATAAAACTTTTCTATATTTTTACAATAAGCATTTATAATTTTATATTTGCAAAAAGGAGCAAAGTTCTTTTTAAAGTTCATATTAGTTTTCTATTGGGCCCTTCTGAGGATGGGATCCTCTCAGGTTGCTATGAATGACAAATATCTGTGCAAACCAGCTTAAACAAAATGGGGAAGGAGTTATAGAATGGACTATGAGTGTGGCACAGAATAAGAGGCTAGTAAATGTCCAGAGGCCTTGGGGGAAGCTGGGCTGGAGCCAGTTAGTATGGCGGATGCAGCAGGTAAGTCCTCAGCCTCTCTTTGGCCACCAGATCTCTCCCTGAACCTTTCCTTTTGGCTTCTCTCAATTCAGAGTAGGAGGTGGTGACCCATGTTGTTTCTATGACCAGACATCCAACATAACTGATTAGCTACTTATTGTCCCATTTCCAAATTCCCTGAGGAGAAAATCTGATTGGTCAGATGAACACCCATGGTTCCACCAGCAATGATCATGAGAAGGGAGCAGCTCCCTCAATATAGAATGAATAGTAAAGACAACATCAGGCAGTGGAAGGATGAGTTTCCAAGAGGAGGAGAAAGAGCATGCCCAAAGAGTGTCTAAATCAAGTTCATCCCTTCTTCTTACTAAGGAACAGCAAGGGAATTAAGAACAATGCTCAAGAAGCTTCCAGAGACAAGAGATAGTGTTTGCCATGAATACTGGAAACCACTAGAAATATTTCATTTGGAAATGAATTTAACAAGTCCTTTTAAAGGGTTGGATTCAACCTTTTCTCCTTCATAACCTAATCCATATGAGGTTGTTGCTGTCCTATTGGACAGAGGATATCGAAAGTCAAAAAAGGCCGTCCTGCCCAGTTGATAATCAGTCTCAGTGTGGCAAGTCCAACAACGTTTGTGGGGCCAAGGGTATTGGTACTTATGGTGCCAGTCTGTGGGCCGGTGTGCACATTATCCATAACCTAACTCCAAAATGTATCCCTCTTGCTTTGTCCTCATAAAAGTAACAATTTCAAACAAAGTATGGGTCCAGGTACAAGGCAAACTTTGCATCTCATGCAGTGATGCTAAAGTTAAAAAAATACTTTCAACTTGAAATTGTACCTCAATCAGTAGAAACATTATCTGCAATTAGCATAATTATCCAATGAACATTCAAAGGGGAAAAACTAATCACTAGGATCCCGGGTTCTGTGGGTTGGAAGGAAACTCACAGGTCAGTGCAAATGCCCACCCTCTCCCCTTGCCCTCACCAACCCGTCTAGGAATCCCCTTTACTGTGTCCCTACCAAGTAGATGTTGATTCTGTGTCCCACCTCCATTGAAGCAGCACCTACCATTTCTGGATAACTATAGCCATCAAGAAATCTTAACCCAAGTAGGACTAAAAATTGGCTTCCTCCTAAAGTCTACTACTTGACACAACACCTGCCCAGACTTTGTGTCTGCACCTTAGACAGCTTAGAAACCCTTTTCTGCATACCAAGGAGAAGTATCTTTTCATATTTGTGAAGTAAGCTATGCCCAGTGACAGATACACTCAGTTGCCCACCTGATTGTCATTTCTCACACCTCCTCTTTTGGAGCTACGAGAACACCAGTTTAATTTCCTTATGAGTTGGCAGAAATGCACCCATGCAAAAAGACCTCCCTTCCCCAGCCCCAGAGATGAGGTTTAGTCCGTCTTTGAAACTGAAGGACCAAAGGGATGGGCATCTGAAACAACCTAGCTAGAGATAGAAGGGAAGCCTGTTAAGAAAATTCTGAGAATATTTTTGGTCCCTGATGATTTGAAAGAGCCCACTGGCTCTGCCTCTTCCCACTCCTCCCTTGAATG
>ML104697.1:50266-62892 GCA_003697995.1 Taxidea taxus jeffersonii | reverse complement strand
TTATTATTATTATTATTATTATTATTATTATTATTTTGGTGTTCATTTGAGTATCAAAGGAGCAATCTATCCAGTCAGCTCCATTGAATGAGTTTCTCATTTATGTTCTTTTTCTTCAGACAAACAGAGAAAGGACTATTTTTCGAGCATTCCCAACGCACCAGTGAATAATCCTGATTCACATGTCAGCTGGGCTTTCCCAGCCCCTCTGCCTGCTTGAGTGCTGCCCTGTGATGTCTGCAATTCCCGGGAAGGTGCTCACCAACATGCACTGTCTTCTCTTCACTGTGGCATAAAACAAACCCATTACAGCAGGCACCCATCACGGCAACGACATGACCACGTGTTTGCGTGTACCAAAGGTCAAGTCCTCACTAAGTCGGAACACTTAACATCACTCCAAGCAAGGTGACGGTGGCAAGGATCACGGGTGTGGGGGAGGCAGAGCTTCGTGGGGTTCTGGGGAGGGAAGCTCACTCTTAGCCACAGGCAGCCAGGAAGGCTTCCCATAGAACGTGACCTTCATTCAACCTGAGTCCCAGAGGATATAGGGGATTCAGCTATTCCTTTAAGAAAGGTGTTTGAGGAAGAGCCCCCCACCATGGAGGAAAAGGGCCAGTTCCCTGGTGAGTGACCTGATCCCACTATGCCGTCGTATCTCGATTTGTGAAATCATAAGTTTGGTGAGAGAATTAAAAGTGCTTAAAACCATGCTTGGCACAAGACTGGCCTTCAGTAAAAGTACTTGCCACTGACCTCATTGTCATTCTTACTCTTGTTGCTGTTATAGGGTCTAATTTGGCCAGAATGTGGAGTTCCTGAAAGCTGCAGGTAAGGAATAATTGTGGGGAAAAAGTAAACCGAACTCAGAAGGGGCAACTGTGATAAATAAGGTGGCATTGTGAGTAAGTGGGGAGCGTCTGTGTTGGGCAGGATCTCTTCGCCTCCTTGTTCTAGCTCTCGATAGCTCTGCAATGAATGGACGAGCTGCCTCTGACTTCTGGGCACCCTTCCCTGGGTTAGGAAGCTGGGTCAAGGCACAGGCATCTGCATCAATGCTATTTACAGAGAACTGAGAGCCAAGAAGGGCGGAAGTGATCACATCTTGGGTGAATGGTCCTTGCTGGGCAGAGGAGAGAGCACATTTCTCAGGAAAGTTCGGTTTCACTGAGCTCCCCAACCAGGTTCTCAGGTGCTTTATTTCCCTCTGGAGAAGAATCCCACTGATGTTTGTGCAGAGATACCCATGAGCCTGCACCTGGAAAGCCTCTTCCGGCTCAGAGACCCGGATGACTCATCTTCCCCTGAACCAGCCCCTGTTGCCCTTCCTCTGTGGACCCACCACCTCATGCTCAGCAGTCAATCCTGGAGAACGTTCCCCAGAGCACTTTTCAGATGAAGCCTCTGAGACGGGCAATGATGTCTGCTCCCTCTGCTGCATTCCCTGTCACTGTTCCCCAAACTTCTGCCCTGTCCTGGCTATGAATCTGATTGGAGTGACAGAGAGCAAGTTTAATGATGTTCTGGGGTGGAAAAGAAAAACACAAAACAAAGCTGGAACAAATCCCAAACCAAGAATTTGGTAGAAGGTACCAGAGATCAAGGCAGAGCATTAAAATTCTGAAACGTGTCCTGGTCAGAAGCCTGAAGGATAAAACTGTCCCTTCCAGAACACCATGGGTTGGCAACTGAGTGTATGACATAATGGAGGAGTAGGGATGGCTTATTCTGAACAATGATGGGAAAGAAAATACACCAGTGTTCTTCCATCTCCCATTTACAGATAAATTTAGATACATAAAAGCTCAACTGAGATGTAAAAGTTTATGAAAATCATTCAAAAGCTTTTCATGCATTTACTTTCTCACGAAATATTATATCATGCCAAATATTTGTTCCAAGCACCGTAACTCCCTGCGATGTTCTTATTCATCTTTGTGTCACACTGGATGTGGGCGGGGGTGCAGGAGGAGAAGGTGGCCCATGCAGCATTCACCGGTGATGATTCAGAATGTCAAATGTTACTTCCACACTCTAGGATTGATTCTTCTCTTGAAAGACTGTTGGAAAGGTGAGATATCACTCCTTAGGAACGCGGATTTCAAGGTCTAGGAAATGGTAGCGGGTCGAGAGGGCCCATGTGTTCTTTCTGAGCCTCCTTTTTCCCTTCAGTGGATTTCTTACCCACCATCCCAGCCATCCCTAAACACAGCGTCTGCTCTCTAGCGCTTTGGACAAAACATGAACAGAGCTTCTAGAAGTTTCTATCAGAATTGAAACAAGTTAGGGTTTTCCACATAGTTTGCTAATCACTAAAGGATAGCAGCTGGAAAATAAATATAGAGAATGCAAGAAGCATAAATTTAGCCCAGCAGGCAGGGGCCAGCCCTCTGACCCCACCAGCGTCCAAGCTCCATACTCTGCTCATTTCTCACTCTGTCAGAGCAGGAACCCTGTTCTGGCACCAATTCATAGTCACCCTGCCTGGCTTCTTGCTTCCTGGCTCTGTGCCTGATTCCATGATTGTGGGGGCTGCCATACAAGAAATCTGCCACCCAGGAGCTGGCCTCCTATTTCCCTCCACAGATGTATGAGTTCCCTGTGGCTGCTGTAACAAATTACCACACATTTAACGGCTTTGAACAATGCAAGTTGATTATCTTACTGCTCTGGAGGTCACAAGTCTGTAATGAGTCTTATGGGGCTTCTCTCAAGGTATTAGCGGTGTTGCATTCCTTCTGGAGGCGCTCAGGGAAAGTCTGTTCCTTGCCTTTTCCAGCTGCTAGAGGCCACCGGTGTTCTTCCATTGAATCAATAAATGTTTTCTTGGAGTATCACACCTCCTTCCCTGACTCTCACCCTCCGGCCTCTCCCTTCCAAGGACCCTTATGATGACATTGGTCTGGCCAGATAATCCAGGACCATATCCCCATTTCTGAGTCCTTAACTTTAATATCATCTACAAACTCCTTTTGTCATGTGAGGTAACCTGTTCAGAGGTTTTGGGAATTAGGGCAGAGACATGGTGGGGGACATGTTTCTGCTGGCCATGATGGGCCCAATCGAAAAGGAGATACCATGTGTTATGGAATGAATGTTTGTGTCCTCCTAGAATTCATACATTGGAACGTCCTCCCCCAGCTGTGATGGTGTTGGGGGTGGGGCTTTTGAGAGGGGATAAGATTACAGGAGATCAAAGTCATCAGAGAGCTTGCTTCTCTGCTCCGCTCTCCTCCATGTGAGGATACAACCAGAAGTCCACCCTATGGAAGCTGGAAGGAGGTCCTCACCAGAACTCAACCATGCTATAACTTCCAGCCTCCAGAAATGTGAGGAATAAATTTCTATTGTTTATAAAGCACTTGGACTATGACACTTTCTGATAACAGCCTGAATGGATGGACACCATTTATGCTCCTAGAAGGTTCTCCCCCTCCTGCTTTCAGTCAGACAGGCAGACCTTACCTTGCCGTGAATGTGCTTCTCTACTTTCCAGCATGTCACAAGACCCCTTGTCCTTGGGCAAAGTCGTGTGACAAGTTCTCACCAATGAGTTGTAAGCAAAATAATATGCATCACTTCCTGGCCGGAGCAGTGAGTCAAGGTGCAAGAACTTCCAGAACTCTCTTCTTTCTCTTACCTGGTACCCAGGTGGGCAGAGCCTTATGCAGAGCCCCATGCAGACCCCCATGCAGACCATGGTGGATATGTGGTAAGAATCAGTCTGCTCCACAGAAGACAAGATGCCAGGGACACCTGGATGCCTCACTCAGTTCAGTATCTGCCTTCCGCTCAGGTCATGATCCCCCGGTCCTGGGATCAAGCCCCAAATTCAGCTCCTTGCTCAGTGGGGAGCCAGCCTCTCCCTCAACCTGCCTCTCTGCCACCTGGTACTCTCTCTGACAAATAAATAAAATCTTTTAAAAAAAAGATGCCCAGTTAAAATTAATTTCACATAAACATGCCATTTCAAATATTGCCCGAGACATGCTTACACTAAAGGCTTATAATCTTTCCTGAAATTTGAATTTAACTGGGCATCCTGTATGTTGATTGGCTAAGTCCGGTGATCCTAAGTGCCAACGGGAGAGGAGCATTTGTTGAGGTGATGAGATCTGGAGGGTACTTGTCACCATAGCAGAGCCTAAGCTTTCTGACTGCCACAGGCCATTTGCTTAGGTGATGATGAGTACTGCAGTCACCAGTGGCAAGTCACACCACCCTTGTGGAGTGTCCTAGCTGGCGTACAGGGCCAAAACCACATCTTAATCCTCAGCACCTGCAGCAGCCCTGGTTAGCAAGCAGCAGCCCTGGTTAGCAACTGAGTAGGCAGGTCTGGACCCTACAAAACACTTATATCAATTTATGTCCCCCCAAGAAGGTCAAATAGCAATGTTCTTCTCTCACTTTGCAGAAGAAGAAGGGAGGGGAGTGTTCTCAATGTTCAGTCTTCCTCTATGACTGTCAATCTTCCCATGATTTTTACTTCCACCTTCGGTGTCCACTGCTGCCTGGCAATGCTAGAATCACTTAGCAGATGAAATGTGATTTAGCACAACATGATATATTTTGTCAGTTTCGCTTTACTATCCTGGTATTTCATGATGTGTGCAGAGAAGCCCTGGTATAGTGTTTCAAATTAGAAAGCACTTTCATATCAACTGTGTGATGAGCCCTCTTATGACACTGATGATGGCCACACTTGCTGTAAAATGCTTTTTAAAGCCACCAAAATTGCATCTGACAGTCAACCGAGGTAAGTGGATTTGTAGCAGTTGTGGGGAAAACAAAGGCACCGGAGGCCTGGGTTTGCACGGGATCCCGAATGACAGGTGACCATGGCTGGCTTGTCCAGCTGCTCATTGACCTGGAACCCAGGCCCTGGAAGGAGGGTCAGAGAGAGCTTTGAGTGCTGGGCTTTTCAACACACAACAGAGCTGCCGGTGCTCGCCCCGGTTCCTGATAAACCTATCAGTTACGAAAGCACCAGAGCACATGGTGGGAGGAGTGATATAGACAGATTCAGGTGGAATGTGCAGACAGCAGACGCGGAGGAAGGAGCATCACCTTGCGGGATGTGGGCTGGGTGGTGCTGTCCTGTGTGCGATGCTGTGTCTTGAAGCCTTGAACAGAGGGAGCTCTGGACTGAAGAGGTCCCCGCAGCCTTCCTTCATCAGGACAACCCCGGGGCAGGGACATCTTCCGGGGACTACAGGAGCAAATGTGATGTTCTCAAAATAAGCAGATGCAAGAGCTAACATGTCCTAGAGGTTCAGAGCTCTCCCTTTCCTCCATTCCATTTGAAGACTTCCATCCAGCCGTGGTGTCCAGTGAAGACTTCACGTTGAGACAGGGACCTTGGGAAAGACATTAGGCAAGGGCTTTAACCCTTCCCTCGATCTCCTCCCTGAAGGAGGCATCCATCCATGGAAGTCGTGTGCTCTAAGGGCGGGAGCCAGCTGTCCTAGAGTAGCTCGTGATCCATTATCAGGCAGGAGGTGAGCACGTGAGGAATGGCAGCACAACCGTGCCCTCCGAAGGGCACAACTGACTAGAGACTCGGGCAGGACAGGGATCAGCGGCAGAAGTTCAGTGACCGGAGAAATCGATCAGGTTGGCGCAGACCTGAGTGAGTTGACAAAGGGTGAAAGGCTTCTCTGGCCTGTGGATGAGCCCGTGATTGAGAGGAGGGAGCGGAGGGCTGTGCAGGTGGAGTTGGCCAAGGTGCAGGGCAGCGAGGGCCAAGTGGAGAACAGCGGTGGGGCATGCTGTCCAAACCAGGAAAGGGTAATAGACTCCTAGACCTGGATGGAGTCGTGCTGCTCATGTTTATCAAACGTATTTATAAAAATAGCAGGAGCTCTTCTGTGGGGAGAGCCTTCTGTGTGCCAGGAACCCTGCTCGGTGCTCTGTACTTTCTTACCTAATCCCTCGAAGAAAGGTCTTGCTGTCCCCTCCATGGCAGTCATTTCCGTGGCACCCCTTGCTGCGTGGTTTCCAGACCCTGCCAAGCCATGTTCAAGAGCAGAGTGTCTCTCCTCAAGGGCAGCAGCTCTTCCTCCGGTTCAGAGCACCTCCTCCTTTCAGCAATGGACCAGAGAGGGAAAACGGTTGGACGTTGGATGCAGGCAGATCCGAGTTTGAATTCCTGCTTTCCCAGCTGTGCAGTTGGGGTGGGGTGTGCCTGTATATGTGTCCCTCAGCCCCAGTTTCCCCCTTCTTGAAACTGACTTCCTGCTACCTAAGGGACAGGTGTCATGAGAATTCAACAACATGACACGAGCAAGCAGTCAGTCGAAAGTTAGTAATTGACATCGGATTCTGTGACTCTGTGCAGCGAATCACAGCAAATTCAATTCTTCTAGAATTGAAGATTCTATTGTATTCTATATTTTAATTTCAAAGAATTGAAATATTTCTTTTTTAAAAAATTTTTCCTTTTTTTAAAGATTTTATTTGACAGAGAGAAAGTACAAGTGGGGGAGTCAGAAGAAGAGAAACAGGTTCCCCACTGATGGAGGAGCCCGATGTGGGGCTGGATCCCAAGACCCTGGGATCATGACCTGAGCAAAAGGCAGATGCTTGATCAAGTGAGCCATCCAGGCACCCCCAAGAATATTTCTTTGAGACAGATGAAATGACAACAGTCTTCCAATGCCTTCCCCATCCAAGAACACTAATGGGACAGCCCATAACTCCCTACTGGTACCCCTGAACTAATTCTTGATGACCCAACTCTTGCCTTACCACATGTCACCAACCATCTGTTAGATAATTCCTTCCTGGGGGCACTTGGCTGGCTTAATCAGTAGAGCATTCGACTCTTGATCTTGGATTGTAAATTCGAGCCCCATGTTGGGTGTAGAGATTATTTAAAATAAAACTTTAAAAAAAAAAAAAGCCAAAAGATGCTTCTTTCCTGAATTTTGTCTGACCTCTTCTTTCTGAAAGGCAGAATGTGTGCCCCTCCCCAGACTTCTATGGCACCTCCTCGGCATTTCCAATGATTCAATGGCAATCTCAGCTACAATATCCATTACTTAGATCCTGCAAGGTAAAATATCTAGACCAGAGCATTTGAATCCACGTTAAGTCAGGATTGGATTCAAAGGAACTTCCATTGGATGGAGGTCCATAGTGGCTGGCCAGGGTCTTGCTACCCAAAGTGTAGTCCAAGAATCAGCCTCCTGAGCATCCTGGGACCTAATTAGAAATGCAAATTTTCTCAGCCCATCCACCCTCTCTCTTCCCACCCCACCTTCTGCCGCATACCTACTGATTCAGAATCTGTATTTTTAAGAGATCCCCAGGTGATTTGTACACAGACTACAGACTGAGAAGCACAAAGTTAGAGCAGTTCTCAACTTGACTGTACTTTAGAATTAGCTGGGGAATTTTCACAAATGTCCAGGGCCTGGACCTACTCCCCAGGTAATCAGACTTCTCTAGAGTGGTGCCCACGAGGGAGTACTTTTTAAAAGGACATGCAGTGATTCTCACGTGCAACCAGGATGCAGCACCCCTGGGCCAGAGCTCCTTGCACGGGGTGGGTTTGGCCCTCTACACCAGGACCGCCGTGGGCCTACCGCTGGAGGTCAAACGGCTGCAGCTATGGAGAAAGAGGTGCCCCCAGAAACTGGAGACCTGGGGTGACTTGATAAATATGTTCTCGTAAACATGCTTCAGCTTATGCAGTCTCATTAAAGTACAGTCACATGCTGTGTTTATAACGACAGAGTTGCCAAAAATGGGCGTCAGTAAAACAAATCGTATTGTCACAATGGTTATTATTATTGTAACAAAACTTTAACATTTCTTACCCCTCTGCCAATGCAATCACAATGCATAATGCATTTGAGATTACTTCCAGCTGTCTCCTATTCTATGAATGGGGACATTTCCGTGCACACAGCATTCAGACGCCGTGTACATTTGCATGAGAAGCAGCCATCTTCTCATTCATGAGAAGAGGCTCGTAACTGAGGATGGCCCTTCAGTGGCCACCTTGGGTGGCCTCAGACTTGGCAGCGTCCCCTCTTCCTGAGCCTGAAAGGTCTGTACTCTTGGGTGGTAAGTAAGGTTGGGCTAAGGCAGAAAAGATCTTGACTCCGAAGACCTCATTTCAAGTTCTCGTTCTGCCAGCCAGGTCGTGATGGGCATAGTAAACCACATGTCCTTATCTGTCCCGACTCCCCAGAGTGACCATTGTGAGGCTAAGATACAACAGTGCTTGATGAGTGGCCAACAGCAGAAGACGCTAACAATAGAAGACTCCATTACCAAATTCTGTGTTAGTAGCAAGAGCAGTGACCATAGCAATGTTACCACCAAAAGGGAGGGAGAAGAATCTATCTTCAGAACTTTTATGGTTTCCTGTTTTCTTTGCGAAGAGAAAAATGGATGGGTGAATGAGTAGATGGATGGATAAATGGGTGTGTGGAGGGAAGGAAGGAAGGAAGAGTGAGTTGGTGGGTAGATGGGTGGGTGGGTGGATGGCTAGATGGGTGGATGGATGGATGGATGGATAAATGGTTGGGTGAGGGGAAGGAAGGAAGGAAGAATGGGCAGGTGGGTAGGTGGATGGATGGGTGGATCGATGGGTGGATGGATCAATGGATTGATGGATCGATCAGTCCAGTGATGGATGGATGCAACATAGCCTTGACTTCAAGCCCACCTCCCACCCTTACCACTTGGCCTTTTATAGCTTTACATGAATCACCTGAATGCCTTCTGGGTCGAGTACAATCATTCTGGTGTAGACTGTGAGGCCTTTATAATCTGCCCAAACCTGTCCTTTCTACCTTCACTCAGTTCTGTTCTCCCACACTTTCCCACCACTCCACAGCCGGTGATTTCTCATCTCTATTCCTTGGCTCTTCGTGCTCTTAAGTCTGCAAGCCAAAGTAGGTGCCAAGCCCAGCTCATATGACTTCTATTTGGAAACCTTCCCTAGTTCAGTCAGTCCAAAGGAATCCCTCCCTCCTTTCCCATCATAGCACCTTATTTGTTTCTATCTTACAGACTGTATATCTTTCTACATGTGTGAATTACCTCTCTCACTTAAAGAAGAAGAAAGGATACAGCATTTACTAGTTACCTGGGCCCTCTCATGTGATCCTAATAAAAACCTGCGAGGGACCTCTTATTATTCTTATTTTACCAAAGCAGTGACATGGTTTCTAAGAGGGATACTGACTTCTCCGAGGCATATCAGTGGTAGAACTGGAGTGTGAACCCATGTCTTCTGACTCTGAATGCCTCCCATTCTCTCCAGTGTAATTAGGACAGGTCTAAGCTTCTGGAGGACCCTGTTTACATCATGGCTGACCCATCAGTAAAAGGGAGGTCATCTGAGCAATGGTGACAAAGTAACTAGTCAATGAATGTTATTTACGTGAGTATCGCTCTTTGTCAGCCTGCACCCTACCTGTACTGAGTTCCGCAAGGGGAAAACCTCAGTAGAAGTTATCATAAATTTCATAGAAACAACTCTCTTTTCACATTCATTCATCTGAACTTTTAAAAATTAAATGTCAAAACTCTATGATCTGATTATTTGGAGACCATTAGCTGGTCAGTTAATGGAAAATGTCCACTAAGGTAGAAAATCATACATACCTTAAGATCTTCATGTTAGGGGTGCCTGGGTGGCTTGATTTTGGCTCAGGCTGTGTTCTAAGGGTCATGGGATCGAGCCCTATTTCGGGCTCCACACTCAGCATGGAGTCTGCTTAAGGTTTTCTCTTTTCCACTGTTCTCCTTTCTCCCCCCAAATAAATAAATCATTCTTAAAACTCTTCATTTTAATTTATAACATGTAATACACTTTAATTAACCAAACTTCCGTTTCAAGACTCGTGCCTTATCTTTGAGTATGGGCGGCCCCCAGGGCCTAGTTACCACATCTGCGGTGCTATGTCTCCTGTTTCCAGTTTGGGTAAGTAACTAGCCCTTGGAATTCTTCTGAACGGTTGTCATTTCCCCACCACACCTTTAGCATAGTTATCTGACCCACAGCAGTTTCTGGAGAGACTTCCCTTTAGAGCATCCTTTGAAAGATTTATCGTAAGTTTCATAGAAACAACTCTTTTTTCCCATTTGTTCATAGGCTTACATGAAACATGCAGGGTTTGGTTAAATGAGAGCATTAAAATAACAGCAACACTTGAGACAGGAGGCCTAGGAACAAACCAAGTGAGTCTTGGTAGGCGAGCAGGTGACCCAGAAGGACACTTGAGGTGCAGCAAAGAGCAGCCTGGCTAGAGAGGCTCAGCGGACCCTGTGCGGCAACCGGGGTGTTTACGTGGGTCAGAGAAGCTGATGTTGGTGTACAGATTCGTTCAGCTGACAGAACATCTGTAACTCACTGGGACACCCTGGGAACAGTACTGGCTGTTCTGTACAGACTTCTTTCATTCCACCAGTGAACTGCCGGTGTAGAGACAGGGAGCAGGAAGGGAACTCCTGGGGATTCACTTGGTGTGGGTCCATGGATCCGTATCTCCACCCCTCCACTTACTGGCTACGTGACCTTGAGCAAGCCACCCTTCCCTTAGGTTAAAATGGAGATGTGCCCATCTTGCAGATGTCTTGCTGGGGATTGAGTGAGATGGTACAGACTAGGCACTGAGCACACAGTAGGCACTTCAACAGCAAGAGCTGAAGCTACAATGTTAATCCTTACGGTTTCTGTTATCTCAGCTGGCATTAAGGGCGTTGAAAGAGAGGTCTCAGCTGTCTTCTTTCCTCCTCCGCACTTAGAATTCTCTGAGTACCTTTTACAAAATTAGCATTTACAAACCCCTCAGATCCTCAAAAACCTGAGGCTTACCACTTACCCTGTTTGCACTTGCAAATTGTTTTCCTTTGAATTTGAAACAAAATGCACACGTTAACATATACTATTAGGACCTGCTACTATATACAAATGGAAGGTCAAGCCCACCTCACCCTCTCTAGTTTCAGGCAACACTCCTATTTTAATTGCAAATCCATAAGCCTCTTCTGTGAATTGCATTTGGTTTTTAAAAGAAGTGGGGTGCATAAGTCACAGGATCATTTACAGAAACCACATCACAGGGACATTCGCTAATGCACATAACCGGATAATATGGCAATCAAACCAAATCTGTGGCAAAACACTTTGAATTTTTAAATAAGATCTAAATCACAATTGTTCTAAAATTTATACTTTATGGAATTTCTTAGCCTAAATCACATTGAAATGTATTCTCTTTGTTTTCAATCTTGGCAGAAATAGGGACTTGCGAGTTAATCTTTCCAAAGATGTTCGATTGTAGCAAGTTGTAATAAAATATGCATAATACATGCTTAATAAAAAGTAACACCTCTGCCACAAATTGCTTCATTGAGATATAGAAACATATTATATAACCCATAAAATGCAAACAAGAAATGGAATTAAACAGAAGTTACCTTTATTGTCGGTTTTTACTTCCAGAATGGTCTAAAATTGAAGATAATGATTACTCATAGGGAAAAAAAAAAACTTTTATCAAATGCAAAATCAACATTGTTGGTGGCATTTTCTGACTCATGGGTGGATTTGTGGTCCTGGAGAGGTGCCTAGACATTGTAATTCACAAGAATTATAATTAACAAGGAAAAATTACTCATTTATTTACATTCCCATTTGAACACTAGATAAATTATTTGCTAAAAGCCCCTTAATGATCCCAAAGTACATAATTATCTAGTACATTGGTCCCACTTTCAGAGGATAAAACCTATAGCAAAAGGACTTTTTTTCCCCCAAAACTGTTCCCTCACAACTCCTGCTAGACATTTCTTTTATGGTTTTTAAAAGTTATATTGGTTTTTTTAAATATCAAAATATTTTATGCAAAATATTTCATTTTTAAAAAATTCACTCTCGCTCTTGGGAGAGTGTATGTGCAATTGTTAACGATGAACCGCAGATTGCAATAAATTCTGAAATTAACACTGAATATATTTTCATATTATGTTTACATATGGGTAGGTTTTTTTTAGACTCCCTATCTTTTTTAGATTTATGAGATTCTCTACAATAAGATTTTGTGTGAGTATATTTAAATTTCATATGTGTATATATTTATACACACACAGAGCAAGATTACATACTTGCTTTAATTTCTCCCAATCTTAAAAACTCATAAAATATTTAAGCTGTTTCAGGACCAGAATAGAAATGCCTCAAAGTGTTGTTTAAAATTACATCCAACCTTCACCTACCCATGCTAATGAATGGGGCAGTGCGGCTGTGAGGAATATCAATCAAAAGTAATCAATGCACAGAGGCTCAATGGTTAACCTTGTTCTCTGCCCACTCCCTCCTTCCCGTGCCCTCCTTCGTGACCTTAACTCCAGCTGCTCAGAAAATGACTCATTGGTCTCTATCCTCATCGCCTGTCATCCGACTGATGAAACTTCCAGTGGGGAATAAAATGCTCCAAGGGTGAGTAGAATGAATAATCTGTAAACTGGGACAAATGACTAAGGGTCAGTTGATTTAAAGGTTTCTGTGCCTTCATTCATTCAACAAGCATTTATTGAGAACCTAGTTTGTGTGATGCTTTGGCTGTCGTCGGGGCTGTGACAATGAACCCATCAAACATTTTTCC
>ML104697.1:6933-49866 GCA_003697995.1 Taxidea taxus jeffersonii | reverse complement strand
GGTCATTATGTTAAACTGAGGCCATTATGTGGGCACTAATTCAGTGTGACTGGCACCCATGTAAGAGAGACACCAGGGGCTTTCACAGACGGAGGGACAATCATGTGAAAAGGCAAGAGAGAGGAACTATCTAAACCCAAGGAGAGAGGCATCAGGAGAAACTAGCCCTGTAGACACCACCCGATCACGGACTTCCAGCCTCCAGGAACAGCAAGGAAAGACGTCTCTGTTTTTAACCTCCCCACCAGTCTCTGGGACTTTGTTAGGATGTCCCCCGCAAACGAACACAGCATCCAAACAAGGTCACGAGTGTGAGATGTGAGCAGAAGATCAACAGCATCGATGAGCACGTTTCCAGGTCAGCCCATCAAGGCAGTGGCTTTCCACGGGGTACCTTTAGTGACCAGTGAAACAGGTGTAAACCTTTCCTTGTCCGTGAAACTTCTCTAGCGTTATTGGAGATGCGACACTAATGAGAAGAAACAAGGAGGGCCTGGAGTGTCCCCAAAACTTGAGGGAAAATCAGAGGTGAAGGCAGACAATCTCACCTGGAAATTTTATAGGTACGCGTTCACGGGACCGAGGTGGAAATAAATCGATGTGCAAATCTGTATCAGGGAAAGAGAAAAAGTGTATGTTTGTGCTGTGCCATCTCTCTGTGGATCCATCCCTCTGTCCATCCCTCAGTCCCTTTTCTATTGTGGCTGCATTCCAAAGTCATTCGCAGACATCAGTACACTTCACCCCAAAACACGGCAGTTTGTCCATCATTAACTAAAGACCAGTCTTTGTTTTTGCACACAATGACATGAACATACCTTTAAAAAAATGAATAAATAATGTAATGGAAGTCTTACTGACATACAAGAAGTTGAACATATTTAAATATAGATGTTGGTAAGCTTTGATGTTTCTACACACTCGGGAGATGACCTTCCACAATCAAGACAACGAACCGATCCATCACCCCAAAAAGATTCCTTGTGCTCCTTGATAAGCTCTTCCTCCCTGCCCACCCTAACCATCGAAGATCAGCTTTCTGCCACTAGTTGTCTAGAATCTTAAATAAATGGAATCATATGGTATGTACTCTTGTTTTGCTTGGTTTTCTTTTTTTTTACTTAGCATAATTATCTTGAAATTCATCCAAATACTTTACTCATTTTATTGCTGGATGCCATTGAAGAAATACAGCACAGTATTTCACCTGTTGATGGAAATTGGGGTCATTTCCTGTTTGAGGTGGTTGCGAACAAGGCTGCGGTGACATTCTCTGCAAGTCTGTTTAGATGGTCACGTGCTCCCCTTCCTCTTGGGCAAATGCCTAGGAATGCCGTGTTTGGGTCAGATGATGAATTTTTTTAAGAAATTACCAAACTAATTTTCTAAGTGGTTGTACCTACTGGAAAAATCAGAATTTCTGGGTGGACCATATCTTTCATCACAGTTAGTTCCTATCAGTTCAGCTCTTCTGATGGACATGTTGTAGTGTCTTTTTGTGGTTTTAATTTGCATTTCCCTATTGACTAGAGTCCGGTACTTTTCGTGTGTCTGTGTGCTCCCTGTGTATCTTCTTTGGGGAAGTGTCCATTCACATCTGCCATTTGTTTGTTTTTACCGGGTTGTCTGCTTTCTTATTGTTGAATGTCGGGAGTTCTTTATATATTCTGAGTATACTCCTTTAGATCATCCTTTAGATAACCTGGAAATAGTTTCCCCTGGATAGCAGGTGTCTTTTCACTTTCCTCATATTTCTTTTTTAAAAAGAAGTTTTGGATTTGGATGTCTTTACCAGTCTGTTCTATAATGAATCATGGTTTTGTTACCTTTCTAAGAAATCTTTGCTTTAATCCAAGGCCACGTTTTTTCTTCTGTAAGTTTTATAAAGTTTCCGGTTTTACTAAACGTAATGTTATGATATGTAGATCAATGTGAGTGTGTGTGTGTGTGTGTGTGTGTGTGGCCATCCAGTTTTCCAACACCATCTGTGGGAAAGACCAAACTGTCTGGACTCTGTGTTCTATGCCTGCTGATTGATCTTCATTCCAGTAGTTTTATAGTGAGTGTTGAAGGGAGGCAGTGGTAGCCAGCCAACTTTGCTGTTCTCTGAAGTTCCTTTGGCTTCTCCAGATCATTTCCATTTCCCTAAGAATTTTAGAATCAGTTTATCAATTTCTTCAAACAGGCCTTGCTGGGATTTTGGCCTTGTTGAGTCTATAGATCAATTTGGGAACAAGTGAATCATTCCAACAAGATATTCAGACCATTTACATTTAGACCAACAATGTGACTACTGATTTGGTTTAGGTAGGTTTCAGTTGATAAGATTGCCAGTTATTTTTCCACCTGTCCTTCTGTGTTCCCTTTTCCCTCTTCTTCTTTGAATAGCACTGAATTTTTTAATAATTCCATTTAGTCTACCCATTGGTCTATTAGCTACACCTCTTTGACTTTCCATTTCAATGATGGCTTTAGGGTTCATCTATTGTGGTCTACCTTCAGGAGATATTATACCATATAGTATAAGAACCTTGCAAGAGTATATTTCCACATCATGCATTGGGTACATACATGACACACAATTTGTGTTTTGTTGGACATTTCAGGTATGACAGACATGCGTTGGTATATGTCACAATTATGTGTATTGTCATACCTTTTATTTTATATGCGTTATAAACACTACACTACACTTTTAATATTTTTAGTCACTCAATTTTTGAAAGATGTTTAAATAAAAACCTACAGTCATTTGTGTAAATACATAAACATCCACTCATTTCCAACCTTTGCATAGTTCCAGATCCCCACCAGAAATCATTCTCTTTTGCCTGCCAGATTTTCCTTCACATTTTTTGTAGTGCAGATCTACTGATGATCACTCCTTTCTGTTTCGTATGACTGAAAACGTCTTTATTTTCTTTTTGTTTCTGAAAGACGTTTTCACTGGGTACAGAATTCTAGATTGATTTTTTTTTTCCCATTTGGTACTTTTAAAGACGTTGTTCCACATTTTTCTCACTTGAATTATTTCTGAGAAATGTATTGCTGTCTTTATTTTTGCTCCTTCATTCACAATGTGCATCTCTGGATGCTTTTAATATTTTCTCTTAATCACTGGTTTTGAGCCATGTGATTATAATGGGCCTTGGCATACTTGTCTCCCTGTTTCATGCCTGGAGTCCAATGACTACTTTTTATGTATACCTTTCTAGTTTTCAACAAGTTTGGAAAATGTGTGATTATTTTTTCAGACACGTTTCTGTTCCCACCTCAGTCCACCTTCCTTTGGGGACCCCCGTCCGTCACCCACACAATAAGCTACGTGAAGTTCTCCCACAGCTCACTGATGGTCTGCTAATATCATGTTCAATTTCCTCTTCTCTCTATGTCTCATTTTGAACAGTATTTATTGCTGTGTTTTCACATTTACTAATGTTTTCTTCAATGCAGACATTGAATCCCATCCATTAATCCCATCTGGAATTTTTTTTTTTTTAATTTTACATACTGTAATTTTATCTTTCATCTCTAGAAGGTCAGTTTGGGTCTTTTTATATCTCCCGTGTCTCTACTGAACTCTGTGGGCATATGGAGTGTGGTTATAACCGTTCTTTTAATACCCTTTCTGCTAGTTCTAGTGTTTGTGTCAATTACATCAGTTTCCATTTTGACTTTTCTCCCCCTAACAGGTGGTATTTCCCTGCTTCTTTGCATGCCTGGTAATCTTTGATCAGATGCCAGACATAATGGATTTTACCTTTTTTTTTTTTTTTTTTTTTTTGACACTGGGTATTTCTGTATTCCTGTAAATGTTCTTGAGCTCTTTCCTAGGACACAATTAAGTTCCTTCAGCAGAGTCTGATCCTTTAGAGTGCTATTTTTCAGATTTGTAATGTGGGGACAGAGCAATGCTCAGTGCCATCCTCCACTGCTAAGGCAAGACCCTTCTGTGTACTCCACCCAGGGCCCTGTAACTATGTAACCATCCCCTGTAACCATCCCCTAGAAAAGTCACCGTTCTGAATTTTCTGATCATAAGCTAGTTTTGCCTACTCTAGATCTTCACATAAACGAACTAGACAATATGTACTCTCACTTAGTTCACGCAGCCTACTCTTTCTGAGAGGTGGCCATGTATTTGTTTCAAGGGTTCCTTCTATCTTATTTTGTTTTATGACTGCATGACTCTATCACAGTTTTCTTATCCGTTTTCTTGTTGTTGGACACATGGGATGCTTCCATTTGGGAGTGATGATGAATAAAACTATAACGATGAGTGCATTTTCTTATATAGATCTTTCTGCGGAGTTAACTTTCCCATTCTTCCTGAGTAAATATCTAAGCATAGAATCATTGAGTCATAAGGATGATGAATATTTCACTTAACAGGAAACTATCTGACTTCTTTCCCCCAAAATGGTAGTGCCATCTTACACAGCCACCAAAAATATAAGAGATTTTAATTGGTCTTCATGGTTGCTAAGACTTGGTAGTTTTCAGTCTTTTTGCTTAAAGATTCTTATCAGCGTGCAGGGCATCCCATTGTGGTTTTAATCTCATTTACCTGCCAACTGATGATGTTCAGTATTTTTCCACATGCTTATTGGCCATTCATATACCTTTATGAAGTGTCTGTTCAAATACTTTGGAAGGCTCTTTCTCCAAATATACATTATTTTTAAAAAGATACACCTAAAAATTCATTGATCCAAAAATTCATGTTAAAATTAAGGCTCACTCCCTTTGCTTTAAGAATGACAACATACGTTGCCCTTTGTACGCTGTACATAATTAATACTTAGTATGTGGTTTTCTGGGTTTACATCTCAGGAGGAAAAGATGGCATTCAATATTTCTGTATTATGCATTTTAATAAAAACTGTATCTCTTGGGGTGCCTGGGTGGCTCAGTGGGTTGAGCCTCTGCCTTCGGCTCAGGTCGTGATCTCAGGGTCCTGGGATCGAGCCCCGCATCTGGCTCTCTGCTCAGCGGCAAGCCTGCTTCCCCTCTCTCTCTCTGCCTGCCTCTCTGCCTACTAGTGATCTCTCTCTCTCTGTCAAATAAATAAATAAAATCTTTAAAAAAAAAACCTGTATCTCTTAAGGTATCCAAAAGTAGAAAATGTGATTACATAAAATGTCTCCTTTCTTTCTCCTGTGGCAGAGTTCCTCAGCCACAGCTCTGCTGACATTTAATCTGAAGAATCCTGTTGTGGGGGCCATGCTATGCATCGCAGGTTGTCCAGTGGCATCCCTTGTCCTCTACACCCTGCAGGCCGGTAGCCGTTCCTCAGTGGTGACAACCAAATGTCTCCAGATACTGCCATTATCCCTCAGGGGGAGCACACCCCCCTGGCTGGGACCCCCTTTTCTACAGGTGTGAACATTCATGGTGGCAGGTCACCCAGAGCCTGTTTCCTTGCCTGCAAAATGGAGATGACACCACACAAGAGGGTCACTTGTGTGTGAATATGCCACATGAAGTGATAAGTGTTAACAGGTCCTGAATTAACTAATTAACTAATAAGAAAGACACAGCTCTGTCCTAGGCACGGGTGGAAGGGAAGTATAAGAAAATATAAGGAAAGGAGCATAAGCAATGTAAAGCAAAAGATAAGAAAGCAATGAGCAGTCATTTGTGCTCAGAATGCTGGTGGGGAAGGGAAGAAAGAATAGGAGTGAGTTTACACCACACCGTCAGCCCTGGGCCAGGAACTGCAGGGATTCAAATGAACAGAGTGGGGTCCCTGTCTTTCAGGAATGACACAAGATGGCTGGCAACCAGGTCTGTGAAGGCACTGGCCCAGCATCTGGCACCCAGGAGGTGCTCACTATACCAGATGATGAGACTAAGGATGAAGAAGAGCTGGGGGCGGGGGGTGGCGCCTGGATGGCTCAGTCGGTGAAGCATCTGCCTTCTGCTCAGGTCATGATCTCAAGTGTCCCAGGATCGAGCCCCACATTGGGCGTTCTGCTCAGTGGGGAGTCTGCTTCTCCCTCTCCCTCTGCTTCTCTCCCTGCTTGTGCTCTCTCTCTCTTGCTCTCTCTCTGTCAAGTAATAAAAAAATCTTAAAAAGAAGAAGGAGGAGGAGGAAGAGGAGAAGAAGGGCTAAAGAAAGGCAGAGATGATAAGTGGCCTTGAAACAGAAGATAAGCCAGCACAGTGTGGTGCGAGGTGGGGCAGTCTGGTGGTATCAGAGCCGAGGAAGGCTTCATTTCAAGCCACCTGTGCCACTCACTACCTGCGTGTTTGGGACATGTCACTAAACCTCTCTGAGGTTACCAAATAGAGTATCATTTCTACTGACAGAATTAGTGTATGTACGTGCCTAGCTCAGTGCTTAGAACACCGATGTCCAAAGTGTCTTCTGTCAGTGTTGACTCATATTATCACTTCAAACCAGCCACATACATGCTGAGATGATGCACATCCAGGGAAATTCACGACAACTGGAAACTGGCCAGTGTTTACTGAAAAATTTAATGGGGTTATGAAGAAAAAGATACAGAAAGTAAAGAGGTAGCCAGCTACTTCTTTCGTCCAAAAGGAGAGGTGATATTGTAAAGGCATCACATGGTTGGAAGGGAGATGTGCTTAAACGTAGGGCATCAGATGTCAGTGGACCAGACACCAGGGGCAGGCTGTCAGACGCTCAAGGCACACTGGGATCTCTGAACACTGGGAGTTCGGAAGGGTCAACACAAAGCTTAGCTTCAGGACAGACCTGAAAGCCAAGGTTTATGGAAAAGCAAGAAATCACAATAATCAGATGAAACAGGAGGCCTTGCCATGGGCTTCTCTCATCTCCCTGGTGGTCTGTCTGCTCTGCTCAGTACCTTTAGGGGGTCTCCTTCAAGCCAAGCTTTGCATTATTCTGTGTTCATCTCAAGTGAGCCTCTGGGAACCTGTGGTTATTAGTGCATTACCAAGGAAACTCCTCGTCTAAAGTGCAAGCCACCTCTATAGGCTGTAAATACAATGCAATTAACTGCTCAAGTGCCTTATTATAAACTATATCAGGGACACCCACATGGACTCACAGATTAAAGGATGGAATTTCTGTAGAGAGAAGGCCTCCCCCTTTTTTTAGGTTTTTGATTTTTTTTATAGAATGCAGGGGATAAAAAAGAACAAACCCACACATAGTAAGACCCATTCCAATCAGCAAATTTGGGCATCACTTTTTTTAAAAAAGATGTATTTATTTCCATATTTATTTGAGAGAGGGAGAGAGAGAAAGAGAGAGAGAAGTGAGGAGGGTCAGAGGGAGAAGTAGAGAGAGAATCTCAAGCAGACTCCTCGCCAAACATAGAGCCCGACGCAGGGCTCGATCTCACGACCCTGAGATCATGACCTGAGCCGAAGCCAAGAGTCTGCTGCTCAACTGATTGAGCCACCCAGGGAACCCCAGGGTATTGCTTTTAATATCTTCTCCTTCATTCTCCAAATCCTTGCTTCACCAAATAGCGGTCTCAAGTGCCAAGCCTAGGAGCAGTTATCCTAACAGAAGCAGAGAGGTCTCTGGGTAATGAATAATTAGTAGAAATATGTTGTTAAAGCAACGGTACCTGCTCTAGGCTTTGAGGAAGGTAATTGGTGATATTTATGGAATTTTGAGATACACATACTCTTGGATCCAGACTCTACGTTTGGAATTACATCCCACCACAGTGAAAGATGGCATCTACAAAACTCTGCACACTACAGAATATCCAACGGCCGGGAGATGGATGGAGGTTCTAGGGTACACCATGGTGTGGGCTGTTCTAGAGCTATTTTTAAAAAGGAAGTAGAACTGTGTGAATTAGAGCCATGTGTTCTGACCTGAAGTCTTCTTATGGAAATGGCCATTTGCAAGGGACCATGTATAGAGTGGTTCCATCTTCAAGAAAGAGAAAATGGGAACAAAAGGAAAAGGTGGGAGCCAAAGAAGAAAGGGAGGGAGACACCTTGATCTCACCACATTGTGCCCCCCTCTTCATCCTTGCTGTGCGAGCCCCAGGGTCCCCTGTATGTTTGCATTCATCGGGACCCACTTGGAAATAGATGTCAGATCTCAACCAGAGGATGCACCACAGTGAATGGCTTTTACAGATGGTAGAAGAAGCCAAGAAACTAAGCAGAGGGAATGATGTAAGTAAGTACGTAACCAGAAGTTAGCAAACAAGGGAGCCGACTGTCCTCTACTCCCCCAGTCACCGAGACACGGATGAGGTGGGTAGTTGGGCCAAGAAGCGCAGGCCCCACTAGGAGCTAGAACCAAGGATAGAGTGCAGACTTCTTTGGTCTACTGCATACTAGGTGATTCCTAACATTACCGATGATAATAGCAAAACTAGTCCTACTCATTCTCATTAAATGGGTATCTTCAACTTCATTATTAATATGGTTGACCCTTGAACAGTGTGGGAGAGTCAGAACTCCTCGTGTAACTTTTGACTCCCCCAAAACACTCAACTATGAACAGCCTATGGTTGACCAGAAGCCTTAGTGAGAACAGAAACAGTTAACACATCTCTGCCTATTTCTTGAGCTCCTACTCTGTGCCAGACATTGTTAGCTTTCTGGAAGCCTCATTTCACTGAATCGTCACCACTAGGGGGGAACCGTTCTCTCCTTGTTTTATGGATGATGAGACCCAGATTCAAAGAGGTAGAACAGCTTGTCTAATACCAGACACCTACGAAGTAAAAAATCCCGAGTTTGAAACCAGCTCTGCCCATCACCAAATCCTCCAGCATTCCCCCCACAGCCCCTGCTGCATCTGGTTTGGGATGACTCAGTAGATCAGGTCTTATCCTCACGCTCGGTGTCATCCTTCTAGAACATGCCACGTATTCCCCGATGCTTCTGCTCACAGGTGGTGAGATCTGCATGTGCGTGCTGGAGACCGGGTGGACTGGTGGCCACTTCACCCAAAATGGGAGCAGTGGAAGCCATGCCTAGTGGTTGCAGAGGCTGGGTCATAAAAAGACCATTTCGGTCACTGGAATCCTCACGTTTCCACCCTGGGCTATTCTGCTTCTGTAAGATGTCTACTTAGAGACCACTATCCTGTGAGGGCTGGGTACCAGCAAGAGAGAACCAGACGATTCCGTGGGTTTGGGCAAATCCTGGAATGTAGTGAGCTTTCAATGCCTTTTCTCCAGAGCAAATAAATGATAAATACACTTTTCAGTCCCACCCGTAATGCACATATGTAAAAACACCTGGTAAATTGCATGAAACTGTCTCAGTGTAAAGTTATCTTGAAGGAACTGCTTGAGAGAAAACATCAGCGTTGTGACTCCTTACATTTCCACAGGAGAAAGAGCTGGAAAGGAGCTATTGAACCTTTGGGGGCTCAACCGACAGTGACTGGGGATATATCCTTTGGTCGCTCATGTCTGCTGTCTAATTTGGATTCCTGAGTCAAGGTGAGCAACCGAGGGCCACCTAAAGAGCATAAGAGAAGTTGAGTTTCCCGGCCGAGTCTAGCCTCCCACTGCCCACAACCCCCCCGCCCCATAGATGGTAATTTAGTGTCTGCCAAAGACGGGGCACCTTACATGGCAAAAGCACAGATAAATTTCCCTGGGTAATTAGAATCATAACTGCAAGTTAATAAGCTGGGGTCCCGCATTGTGAGCCTGTGCTCTTGGCCCTGGAGTGGAGTAGGTCAGTGTGGCAGGGCCTCCCATGTCTACCCAGTTCCATGAGCGGAAGGGAACGAAATAAGGACAAGGTCTTCAAGGACCTTGTTAACCAGCTGCTTAGTGACAGCCGCTGTGTAGGACTCTGCTTTGCTCAGCGGATAAAAATAGTTAGGCACTTACTGAGCGTCCACTGTGTGCCAGGCCCTAGACTCATGTATGATCAAGTGGGTGTTGTTACTCCCTTTTGAAGAAAGCTGGAGCCCGGAGGACACCAGCCCAAGCCTGTCCATCGCCCTCTGCGGTGCCTTCCCCCAGGGCATCGCTCCTCTGCTTTCTTCTCTCCAGGAGGTCAGCGGAAGTCCCGCTACAGGAACTGGTGGTACCCAGGATGGTAACAGGTGCCACACTGTGGGCCAGCTCTGCGCGCTCGGTGGAGATGGTCTCGACACGGAGGTGGAGTCAGAGTGATCTTGTGGTTAATGTTTAGGTAGGAAAGCTGGCAGGGAACACCAGCTTGGAAACAGGCTCCTGCAGCTCACGGATGGATCTCCAACTATCCTGCCCTGCTAACCATGTGGTTGTTTTCACAGGGCAACCACATGTTCACAGAGAACCGTGCATTATATCCTGTTCTGTGCTTCCTTCCCTCGGGGCGATCTCAGATCCACTGGAGCGCTTATATAAAAAACATTTAGGTTAGAGATTTAGAAATGTGTTCGGTCTGGCCATATTTAACCTGCAAATGACTTCCTTGTATTTCTTTAGAAAGCAGTTTTTAGGAACATATTACATATCAGTGTAAGTTTAAAAAAAAAAAAAACCCTTTAGATCTAGTTAGGCTGAAATAGAAAGAACAAACTGCAGGCTCCTTTTCATTACAAACAGACTTTTTTAATTTACATTATGCTCAGACAATAGAGCTGGCCATGATGAGTGTGTGACACCAAGCTATAGCGTCTTAGAGCTGCCCCAGGATAACTTACAGCTCAATGGGCCCCTTACACCCACAGCACAGAACTTGGGGAAATGGACAGCAGGAGAGTTTGCCATGCCCACTGATCTCTGCTGGAAAAAGCTCCAGAAGAATCCAGGGCTCTTCACAGTGTATTAGACCCCGATCTGAAAGCAACTGCAGCAACAGAAAGAGCACAGGAGACCCGAATTCTAGCCTGTCTTTGCCCCCCAATAGCTGTTTCCTCCAGCTCCGTTTCCCCCCTCTAACCTTCATCTTTGCCTGCAAAACGGGGACAGATAGTAACATTGCCTTCTCATGGGATGGCCTGGGAGATCAAAGGAGAGAATGAATGCCAAGCCGTCAGTCAGCAAGTGCCAGGGACATAGCAAGCAAGCAGTCAAAAACCGTAACGCGAGTGACACCTGCTCTTCCCCCCGCTCTAGGGTTCTGTAAGGAGTCTGCCGCTTACTCCCATTCAGTGCATGTGAGCAGAGCGACTAGAAGCTTCCCTTCAAGCTCCAGGCCCACCCATCACAGGGAGGATGGACGGCAGAGGCTCCGTCACAGGGCCATTCCATCACGGAACACTCCAGCTAGAACCTGGGAACCAGGGAGGGTGTCCAACTTTGTCCACATGGCACCATCTTCGCTAATGCCAGCACCTCGCCACCGGTCCCCCACTCCACCTTCTACGTCCCAGATTCTTACTTAACACTCTCCAAAAGGGGCATAATATTTCCTGATTAGATAATCTAATGGGCTTTTTTGTGATAATCAAATGAAATAATAACTATTAATTTAGGTTGTAAACATACTATAAAAAGGAGTAAATCTAAAATAAGCAGGAGTTAAGCCTTAGATATAGACTACGGAGGACATTAGGAGAAGGAAAGGAAAAGTGAATTGGGGGAAATCGGACAGGGAGACGAGCGATGAGCGACTGTGGATTCTGAGAGACAACCTGAGGGTTTTGGAGGGGAGGGGGGTGGAGGATGGGTGAGCCTGCTGGTGGGTATTAAGGAGGGCACGTATTGCATGGAGCACTGGGTGTGGTGCATAAACAATGCATCTTGGAACACTGAAAAATTTAAATTAAAAAAAAATGTTTTAAAGCCTTAAATTTTTGTAGATCATCTTTACTTTCTTTTTTACTGTTTTTTGTATTTTGCAAATTTACCATAAAAGGTATGTATTATTTTTATAATGAAAAGCAACAACTGATTTAAAAGTGCTTGATAATGATGAAATCCTACAAACAAAAAACTGGTGTTTACATGGGGAAAAATGTAGTTTGGGACTTATATCCTCTTAGATTTTAAACTACTTCTTTTATTCAGGATCACCATGTACAGTTGGTCAGGTTGTGCACTGCAAAAAAAAAAACAACAACAAGGCAGCCAGTGGGGGCTAGAGCCCAGTAGGTACCCTGTTTGTAAACAATGCGCCCCAGCCTATGGCCAAATCTGCATGAAGGAGCACTTTTTCCTTATATGCCTAAGTCTCCATAGATATTCCTGCTGCTCTCTATCATTCGGTTTTAGCACTCGCCCTGCCCTATTCTCCACTCAGGGACACACTGCACCCTACTAAATGTACAGGTTAAGATATAGTGCCATGAAATGTCAGAAAAAAGATAGGGAAAGTATTATTAGAATCATAACTCCAGACTGCGTTTTTCCAGGACAGAAGCATGGATTCCAGGTAGAGAAGCAGGTGAAGAATTCCCAAGAGGATGCACAGCCTGAGTGGGAGCAGAACAACAGCAGCAAGGGCAGGGTGTATATGCTAGAGGTCTGGGTGTTGGTGCTGAGCCTAAGGCCAGGCCAGTGGGTACAACAACACATATTAGAGCTATGGGGATCAGGGAACCTCTCCAAGCAAAAAAGGAAGGAGATGAGGAGAGACGTGACTAGCTTTCCATCAGGTGAGGGTCTACCAGCTGTCCGTCCTCTTGCTTGCCCTCTCACAGTCGAAGCAAAATGAAATGTTTCAATCACGGATGACGCAATTTAGATACTGTTAAAAACAAAATAATAAGTTACACAAATATACAATTCAATGCAAGATAGTAAGTGACGGCTGGCTCTGTTCCCCACAAACAAGTATTAGAGACCTGGTGTGGTTGTCACAGAGGAAGGGACAGACTCAGAGAAGAAAGGAGCCAGGCTGAGTCTGAGCATCCAGGCGGCAGGAGCTCCACGATCGCGTTGTCATTTGGATGAATCCACTCCAGCCCCTTCTGTTCCTTTCTGAGCTCACCCAGATCAAGATTCAGAAAGAGAATAAGTATCTTTGGGTCACATATTCACCCACGGGGAAGTGGTGTGAGTGACTGTCCACAAGACCACCTGCGGTAGGTGGGGGGCCGCTCCTCCGGAAGGGGATGTGGGTGTTGCTCCCCTCAGGCAGAACTGCCACATCGTGCCTAAGAAATGCCTTTGGTGACACAGGTTCCAGGCACGGCTTTTGAGCCCATGTCTTAAAGGCTGTCTGTATCTGTGAAACGACATTGCACTAGAGGAGAAGCTGCACGAGCTTAACCCATCCCGTGGTCAAGGACTGTATTCATGAATTCCTTCTACAAATGTGTACACACAACCTACTTCTCTCCTAGTGCAAAAACCCAAGTCCAGAGAAGGCCCAAGAAACATGTTCCCCAAAGACTCTGTGTGGAAGTAACGAAAATCAGGATGCGCTCCCGGGACGAGAAATGAGGAAGAAAACGCTTTCTGAGGCTGGGACAACAGAGAGGGGAGTCAAAGTGGGGCCACGCTCCCTAAAACACGGCCGTCAGAGTTGCCCAGGGCACTCGCTACCAGAACGGTAGGAACATAAATCCGAATTCCTTCTCTCGGTTTTGTGACTCTGTGCATCTCTGTCTCTACCTTAATACTGCACAACTATATTTGGATGTTAAAAAAAAAAAAAAAAAACTAGGTTGGATGGGGAAAATAGGCAAGATATAAAATAGTTACTAATTTTAACACATTTTTTATAATGAAGGCGCTGCTTTGAAAATCTTCTGTTTCCACATATGTGGATGATTTAACTTGACTTATTAACTTCAGTAGAACTGGAAGATGTTTTTTACTTCTGACAACTCCTATGTTCTGAGCGCCACACAGCTCAATCTGCAGCTGCTGCTGCGTGACCACGAGAGGATCCACCTTGAACTGATTTCTTTCTAAAATTCCAGAAATTAGGCAAGGGGCTTTGCAGACCCTGCTTCCCAGAACTTTCCACCAGGGCGGGGTGGCCTGCCGAGCCTCCATCAGCTGAATAAGGCTCGTACACACACAGCCTCTGACGCCGGAATGTGATAGGAAAACAGAACCTGGCAGCTCCGCGTTTCATGTCAAGAACTTCTGAGAGTAGCAAGAGAGCCCCCTGAAGCCCACCAGGGCCTAGCTTCACCAAGGAGGGGCTGGGATCAAGTTACACTGGTGCTTAGTCTTTAACAAGAATCAGAAAGGAAAAAAAAAAAAAGATTTCCTAAAAATGAGCTTTTCACCATCATTTGGATTTCTGTTCGCGAAAACTCCTGGAAAGGTAATCCAAGGAAACGATGCCTTCTCGAGGGCCCTCAGAAGTCCAGCAGAACCACCGCACACGTTTTCTGGGCTGGAAAGGTTCATGCAACAGAGTCAGGGATGACACAAGCTTGACTGACACACATTCCCTCCAGAGCCAAATCCTGCATGCCTGGGATGTTCAGCTGGAACCTGCAAGTGCTGTCAGAATTCCCTGACCTCAAGGAAAGCTACATAATTTCAAGGTCAAGGAATGCCCTCTATGGCTGCATGCCACCCCACACACCATCCGCCGCCACCCTCGCACACTCTAGCTAGACACCCTCAATCAGCACAAAGCATCCCCTTGGGAATTTTTCTGTTTGCGTTGTCGAGAACTAGCCAAACTTTGGGGTAACCTCAGCAAGCTTACTGCCCAGGACCCTCCACATTGCCCTTAGGTGGTGGCTCTGCTTGACCCCAGACCCAGCTCCTTAGGGCCCCGAGGGCAGGAAATCTGTCTCCAGGACCAGGCCACCTCTCAGATCCAGCCTCTTGGGTTCTGGTGAAAGAATGAACATTCTTTCTGATGAAGGCAAAATCAATAAATGGACAGATAAGCAGACAACAGGGCAGAGCAGCCAATGCTCTCTCTAGGCAGTGTTTCTGACTCCCCAGATTTCTCTCCCCTTCCTTCTGGCACCTGATTCCAGCCCTGAGGCTGCCGCCCAAGTGCTCCCTCTCGAAGCCTTCCTGCTCGGCATGGGGCAGGGACAGGGCGGGGGCTTCACCCCAGAACTCCAAGTGATCTCTCTGTGGTCACAGGGGAATTCGGCATCCAAAACTCAAAGTCTGCACTAGAGCACCGACTCTGCTACAGTCCCATGCGTTAATATCTGCCTTACTGCTACCTTTTTGAGACGATTATCTACAAAATCCATGAAAGGGAAAGGGGTCTGTGGGATTGTTGGCACTGAATCAAGGAGGGAAGAGCAGGGCATCGATGAGGATAGCAGGATGTCTACACTGGGGGAAAAGAAGCATTAAGGTGTAGAGCAACATTCTTTCAATGAGTCAAGACCCCTTAAACATGCATGAAGGGGTCTCAAACTCAAAAGTTTCCCTGGGGCTGGGTGGGAACAAATATAGTACGTGAACTTATGGATAAGTGGAAAGAATACTGTCCCCAGAGGAGGCATGCCTCATCCAAACAGGGCCTGCGGATGTCTGGCACCGGGGTCTTTGCAGGTGAGAAATCCAGATGATTCTGTGAAATCTACAACTTAAAAAAATATATCAAAGAATTCACCCCTTAAAACCTCATCTGCTGGGTTCACATTGGGAAGCCAATACATGTTTGTGATTCCAACTGAAACTCAAATTCAACTCCTCAAGCGGGGATGAGTGGTACGTACTCCCAAGGGCCCACCCAGGAGCACAAGATTCAGCCTACAAAGAGGCACACTTGGGTTCAATGTCAGGAAGCTCTTTCTCCCAAAGGAATCCATCTACCTCAGAAGGCAGGAAGTGAGTTTCTCATCCCTGGAGGCATCCAATGAGAAAACGCACAGAGATTTGACTGGACGCCAGTAGGTGGGCTTAGGAACGAAGCGTAAAACGTGTAACTTCTAATCGGAGCAAAACTGTGCCTGAGCTGTTCTTAGGTGCTGGTATGACTCTCATATTTTAGTTCTATAAAGAAGTGCAGTAGACCTTACCAGTGTCTCCCAGAGAAGGCAGAGTAAAGGCCAAGATTAGCAGATTGGTTTGTGCAGACAGGGGAGGGGGACTTGTGGGCCCTGGGGCACCCCTGGCACATGCCCGCCTCAGATCCTGGTGTGGGGGGCTCCTTCTGCCAGTGACGTGGGGCACCCAGGTGTCCCGTTGGCCTCCCTTTCTTCTGCCGCTGAGGATCTTCCTCAACTCCCAGCCTTACAGAGAAGCAACTCCTGGCCAGCCTGACCGAAAACTGTCACCCCTTGCCTCCTTCCTGGTCTCACTCTGTCTCACCCTAACACTCACCATAACTAATATTGCATGCGGTCATTTATTTATGACATCGTCTTGACCATAAGGAAGTACGCCCCTCAGCCACAGGGCCTTTACTTATGCCATATCCCTGCCATTTGGAGAAACGCTGCCCATAGTGGGTACTCAGTGAATATTTATTGGATTAGCTCATGAATGAATAATTTCACCTGGGCTTTAGGTCCTATTAACATAATTATCTAATTTATAAATTAAATATGAGCAGAAGATACTTCAGGAATGTAAGAAGCTATCTGAAGTACCTTCTTACGTTCATGAAGACTTTTGAACTATGATTCTATCTATTCTTTGCCAGCTAAGAAATCTACATATTAAGAATGTCTGGGGCACCCGGGTGGCTCGGTGGGTTAAGCCTCTGCCTTCAGCTCAGGTCATGATCTCAGGGCTCTCTGCTCGGCGGGGAGCCTGCTTCCTCCTCTCTCTCTCTCTCTCTGCCTGCCTCTCTGCCTACTTGTGATCTCTGTCTGTCAAATAAATAAAATCTTTTAAAAAAAAATCTTTATATGAATGGAACCGGTTCCTCTGGCTAATGCCCAGTGTTACATTAGTTTCAGGTGTATGATACAGTGTTTCAACACTTCCAGTGCTCATCATGGTACCTATACACTCGATCCCCAACTCCTAGTTCCCCCGTTCCCCCACAGAGCTCCCCTCTGGCAACGATCAGTTTGTTCTCTGTAATTAAGAGTCTGGTTTTTGGTTTGTCTCTCTCTCTCTTTTTTTTTCCTTTGATCATAGTTTGTTTGTTTGTTTGTAGCTGTTTTTCAGTAGGCTCCAAGCTAGGTGTGGAGCCCAACATGGGGCTTGAACTCCTGACCCTAAGAGCAAGACCTGAGCTGAGATCAGGAGAACGATGCCTAGCCAACTGAGCCACACAGGTGCCCCTCATTTGTTGGTTTTAATTGCGTTTCTCAGGTCTATTCACGTTGATGATGTGGTGGGGTGCACTCCTCCAAATTGCCTTGTGGTATCATGTGGTCTGGACATTCCACAATTACTTACCTAGTCTACATTGGATGGACATTCTTGTTCCTATCTCCCAGTGCACTTTTGAAAGGGATTCTCTTCCCCAGCGTTACCATTTTTCTAGAGTGAAATGACATTAATGGTCTCAAGAAGCATCACTTCATAATGATGCCATCCACTAGAGTGGTTATTTAAATTGAAATCAATTAATTAAAATGGAATAAAATTTCAAATTCACTCTCGTGTTTACAGGAGCCACATTTTATGTGCTCATCAGCCCTTGTGGCTAGTGGCTACCATATCAGAGAGGCTGCTAGCGTTTCCATCCCAGCAAGTCCCCTGTGACAGCAGGAGTCCAGAGTTTGTCCGAAGGAACTGAAGTGTGAGACTGTAGGAGAAGAGAACATCCAGCCTCGTCAGGAATTCTAGGCTGCTCAAACCCGTTCACATTCCCACCAGCAGGACTGGAGTACCTATTGCTTCTTGATAGGTATTTGCGATTTTAGTAGCGTATTTCCAAGTTTCCGTCTTGTGTTTTTATCTTTTATCTTGTGTTTTGTATCGTGTTTAAGAAAACCTCCCCCAAGGTCATGAAGATCTTCTCTATGAGTTTATTGTTCTAGTGCATATTTCCTAGACCCTCTTGGAACTGAATTTTGTGTGTGGTGTAGAGACGCATATTTTCCCCTACAGGGAACTTGTTGTCCCAAATTACCAAATTTAATAATCTATACTATTTCTCAACGCCTGCCCTATCATATATCAGGTGTCTCTGTGTGAGTGGGTAGCCTCCTGGGCTCTCCATTCTGTCCCATGGGTCTGTTTGTCTATCCCCACGCAAATACCTTATTTGGTCTTTTATAACTTCAGGTACGTTTTCTGGTGTGTACGAACCAAACTTCCCCATTTTATTTTCTTCTTCTGAAATGTGCTGACTCTCCTTGGCCCTTTCCTGTCTCACATATGTTTCAGAATCAGGTTGTTGTCTTAAAAGAAAAAAATACCCTTGGCATTGAGATCAGAAATTCACTGAATCTATATCCTGGCTTAGAGAACAGCATCTTCCCTATATTGACTTTTCCTCTCCAAGCATATATCTTTATTTGGGTAATTTCAATTTCTTTCAGTAGAGTTTCATAACTTGCTCCATAAAGGGCTTATCGATATTTTATCAAACAGACTCCTTGAAATTTTATAAATATTTTGCTATAAATAGATTCTGGCCTATACTTCCTAAGAGCTTTTGTTGATTTAAGGAAATGCCACTGACTTTTGTATACAGTGTTTGGTTCTTTTGATCTTATGAACTTCTAATTGATTCTCAGGATTTATTTGTAGATCTCAAGAGGAAGGGGTTTATGTAGACCATCATGCTGCCCTCAAATGCTGATTTTATTTCTTCATTTCTGTTGTTTATTTATACTTCATTTCTTTGCCTTCTGATTGATAACCCCTTAGGGCTGGGCTGATTGCTTCAGTGACTATAGGCACCTTCCTGGCTGCCTTGTTCTAGGTGTAAAGAGAATGTTTTCCACATGCAATCGTTACTTGGTTGTGGTGAACGCTGGGTATGGTATGAGAGTGATGAGCCACTGATTTCTATTCTTGAAACCAATATTGTACTGTAGGTTAACTAACTAAAGATTTTTTTAAAGAGCATTCAATCGTAAATATGCTATGTGCTATAGGAGTTTTTAGATATCCTTTTTCAGATTAAGAAAATTCTCTCTGTGGTCCAAATTTGATTAGGATATTTTTTACTTCTTATGAAGAGATGCAGAATTTTATTCACCAGGTTATCTGCCATGGACTGAGATGATCATAGGGGGTTTCTCTTTCATTTGGTTAATGTAGAGAATTCCATTGGTTGATTTCTCCATCAAAAGACCAACCTTGCATTCCTAAAGCAAACCCAACTTCTTTGTGATGTATGATATGTTTTATGTGGTGTTGAGTTTATTTTGCTAATAAATTCTGTTCAGCCTCTTTGCATCTATGCTTGCTAGTGAGACTAAGCTGTAATTCTTTTCTTAGTTGTTCCCAATCTGATTTTGACATCATGGTGAAGACAATTTCATAAAATGAGCTGGGGATTGGGCCTTCCTTTTCATTCTCTGTAAGAGTTTGTATAAGATGAAATTATTGGCTTCTTGAATTTTTGATAGAATGCCCCTTTCCAATCATCTGGTCCCACTCCTTTCTTTGTGAAAAGATTTTTAACCACTGATTCAATTTCCTTAATGGTTACAGAACTATTTCCTCTCGAATCAGTTATGATAAGTTATATTTTTCCTAGTATTTTACTCATTTAATTGAGGACTTCAAATTTATTGGCATACATGTTTTATTCATAATACCCTCATCAATTTAATCTCTGCATCATCTTTTTTTTATTCCTAAGATAATTTATTTGTGCCTTCTTCTCTTTTTCTTAATTAACTTTGAAAGAGTTTTGTCTATTTTATTAATCATCTCAGAGAATCAACTATTGGCTTTGTTTGTCTTCTCCTATTGTATGTTTATTTTTTGTTCCATTAATTTCTACTTTTACTTGTTTTCTTCCTGATAGTTTCCTTGGGTTTAATCAGCTGTTCTTTCTCTCTGTTATTAAATGAATTTCTCATTAATTTCCAGTATTTCTCCTTCCCAGTTTAAGCAGATGTCCCTCTTTTTACTACCTTAGCTTCATTCATACACTGTGATATATATACATTCGCTGACCAAGAGTTTTAAGTATTTATTTATTTATTGTGCCATGAATTGCTTGCAAGTATAATTTTATTTTTTAAATAGTTTATTTATTTATTTAGCAAAGAAAGAGAGAGAGCATAAGAGCACACAAGCAAGGGGAAGCAGCAGAGGGACAGGGAGAAGCAGGCTCCCCAGTGAACCTGGAGCCTGACACTAGGCTTGATCTCAGGACCCTGAGATCATGACCTGTGCCAAAGGCAGACACTTCACCGACTGAACTACCCAGATGCTCCAGAAGTATAATTTTAAAATTTCAAATATATAAATTATTCTGGTTATATTTTTGTTATTGATATCTCTAGTCACTGCAATCTGGCCAGAGGCAGTGACCCATCAGGGGCAGTCCTCTGAAATCAGCAGAAGCTGCCTCAGGCAAGAACGGTAGCTCTCAATCTGGATTGTACATTGGAACCACCTCTGCAGGTCGGCAGAGTCCTGGTGCCCAGGACATAGTCCTTTCCAGTTACAGCAGAAAGCCTGGTATTACTTGCTTTCAAAACCTCCGGGGTGATTCCAGCATGCAGCGAGTTTTGAGAATCATTGGTATATAGGCAGTAAATTTTGAAACTTTGAAGCAATGTATATTCTTTAATTTGGGCAGACATTGGTACCGAGCTCTCCATGTGTCCGTTAGAGCCAATGGCTCAGTTACTCACATCTTCAGTTTCCCTCCCTGATCAATAATTAAGGGCGAGAGAGGCAAGAGGATCCTGTGGATTTCTCAATTAGAAGAAATTGTAATATAAAGTTTTTCTTTTCATTTTAAATCCTGAATACAGATTATATTTTATATCTAAAAATATTCCATCGAAAACCATTATAGCATTCTTAAAGCTCTTCTTTGTATGAAATGACTCTCTTAACTTCAGTATATCTATTTTGTCTAATATTAATATGGTATACCACCTCATGGGAGGGTAATACTATTGTTTTCTTTTTAATGTTCCTTGCCTTTATCTCTAATTTAAGCACAGAACTCTTTCACTTTATGGAACTGTACCAAGCCTGAATTTCAGATCAGCACTCATTTCTATCTGTATGCTAATGAAACAAATCTGGGGGGCTCAGTCCATTAAGCATCCAATTCTTGATTTCGGCTCAGGTCATGATCTCAGGATCATGAGATGGAGCCCCATGTCGAGCTCCGTGCTCAGCTGGGAGTCTGTTTGAGAGTCTCTCTCCCTCTGCCCCTTCCTCCGCTCATGCTCTATGAATAAATAAATAAATAAATAAATAAGGTCTTTAAAAAAAAAAAACAAAACATTGTAGAGGTTAGACTCTTCCCTAATTTGAAATAATTTGCTCCAAATAGTCAAAATTATGATGTGATATTCAGTAGACTTCAAAAACCCACAGTCTCAATAAGCCATGTGCCAGAGGGCATGGCAATGATCTTGCCCTTCCAAAATAAATCAGGTTTGTCCATCTCCATCATAAATATCATCAAGGTCCCTACCCAACTGCAAAGCCAGAAAACCCTTCCAAACAGCCACATTTGAGTTTGTATTGAAAAAAAATAATGTAAATGTAACCCTCGCTGATTGCAGGAGCAAAATGGAGGATTGACCGTCCTCCGGGGGCAGCCTCTGTGCACTGGGGCTAGCAACATTCCAGGGCTCCTGTCCTCCCCGGGAGACCTCCTCAGACTGGGGGAGACTCCGCTGGCTGTGGGTAAGTTTGAAATCAGCTGCAGGGAACGTCACTGGTGGAATTATCCTCAAGGATACAATTACTGTGCGAGCCAGCAAGACTGTGTTTAAGAAGTCAGAGTTCACAATCTGAAACTTGAAAACGTTTTCACATGCCATCATTCAAATGCTTCATTTTTTTTTTTACCATTAATAAATTGTTTTCAAGGCACCTGTTGCCGATACTTAATTCTCACTGAGCAGTTTTCTAGAGAACGTGGCCAAGTGTCAGTGTATAGTTCCTGCTTGATGTTGCGTATAATTTTTAGGATATTCTGAATGGCATGTGCTAATTATTTAGTACAATAGCTAATTTTATGGCTCTGAAAGACTGTAACAGAAGGGCTGTAATTACTTATAATAGGAATGTCTCGTTTTTTGTTAAAACCAAAGTGTGGGAGGCAAAAAAGAAAATAAAGGATAATTTTACACTATCCTCGGAAGAATGAAATAGTTAATATTTTCAGGACTTTGTTACTAGTAACACTGGAAGACTAACCATATGTCCTAGACTTCGAAGGAAAACACTGTAGCTTAGCGAAATTTACAGCAGTTTCTAAAATACGTGTTTAGATTTAATTTCCCAAAGCAGAAGAGAATCTTTTTTAAATTGTGTCTTGTGCCACAGCTTTCCTGTGTAGCACAAGTGTTCTTAAGAAAGGGGGAGAAAACTTGTCCAGATTTTCCTTCGCTGGAGGGTCTCATTTGAGGTGCACAGGAATGATGACAAAGCTGCCTATCACAGCAGCATGAGAACAATGGAGAATTCGTGTGGACAGCATTTCATTCCATTCTCAAGACAGCCTTGTCAGAAGGACAAGAGGGAAACTGAGGTTCACAACTCTGACAGCAGCACCAAGGGTTTTAAACTCATGCCTTTCAACACGGGAGCTCCACTCCCGGGAATCTACATGCGAAAGACAGTCCCAGATGTGGTCTCCTATTCATGTATCAAACAAGAATGTTTCCCTCAGCATTTTTATAATCATGAAAAATGGGAAGCCATCTGAATATTGAGAGATGGCTTATTAAATTATGACATGCCCAACCCAGGGACTTCAAACTGTCATTAAAATTATATTTTAATGAATATCTACTGAGAGGGGGGAAATGCTCATGACTTAATATTAAATGCAAAAAACCAAACACACATTTGTAAAGATTATGTATGACCACAGCAAGAAAACTACTTAGAAGGAGCACATCTGAATGTTGATAATTTTCTCTGGGTGGTGAGTTTACAGATAATTTTAATTGTCTCAGACTTTCCTGTATTTTTTTTGTTCTGCAATAAATGTTTTCCAGTTTTGTTCCAAAAACAAAAATAGATATTGTTCAGAAATATAAGCATTAAAAGAGTCATCCTAGAGTTAAAAGCAGAGAGTTGAGCCAGTCTCAAAACTTCCCCAGGATCCATTCTTTTTCTAGAATCACAAGGGTCCATGGACTCTTCCCACTCGAGGCCCATTGGGTGAGTTCCCCTTCCGTTCCATTTTCTTCCACCTAACCCAGTCCTCCCCTCCAGCACTGTTTCCTCAGATTCCAGTCTTTTCCTTTCTGTCCACCCTTCGTTTTTGGCTCCTAATCCCATCTTACCAGAGAGGCCAGAGTCCAGTGGTCGGCAAAGACTGCTGCAGAGAGAGCAGGTTGGGGGTTGGGGAGGGGTCCCCTCTGCCAATTGTTAAGGATTCAAACATATTCACCAACCACAGACAACATCTACATTATTAGGTCCGACAGCAAGGTCACTTCTTAAAAAAAGGAAAGAAAGAAAGAAAAAAAAAGATGTCCTTATTTATTTGAAAGACAGATTGGGAGAGAGAGCATGGATGGGGGGTGCAGAGGGAGAGGGAGAGAGAATCTTCAGCAGACTCCATGCTGAACATAGAACCTGATGTGGGGCCTGATCCCATGACCCTGAGATCACGACCTGAGCCAAAACCAAGAGTTGGATGCTTAACTGACTGAGCCCGTAGTCACTCCTGTAAGATCACTTCTAAATGTGAGTATGAAGAAATTAAAAATGACCTCACCGGCCATAGGAATGCAGACTTACCCATGTCACAAACATATTCCTGTAAATAATAACTACAGCACATTGAGGTGAGCTAATGGGTGCACCCCATGTGCTCTGGGTAACTGGAAGCCAGACTGAGATGCTAGAGGCTGGACCTGGGGACGGAGGACAGGCTCTGTCACTGCTTTGCTGTGGTGTCCTGATGACAGGGCTCTCCAGACCTTGGTTTCTTTAGGAGTAACATACGAATAGTATCTCACCAGTCTTCCCTATGGTGTACTTAGGTAACACGTATTGAGCACCTGCTGTGTACCAGGTGCAAGGCATACAGCAGTGGAGAGAAGAGATGAGGTCCCATGGAGCAGACACCTTAGCAGGAGGAAAGTGACAGCGAATACAGAAACACAGGGGTGTGGCCTGTGATCACAGGAGGCGGCAGGCTCTGGGAAGTAAAGCAAAGTAGGGGAGAGATGGAATGACCAGGGAGGGCGGGCGCCCCCTGAGGGCATCAAGGAAGCTCTTCCTGGGAAGGCAACGCTGACAAAGACCTCAGTGAGGTGGGAAGCAACAATCCTTTCAAGGTAGGACGGATAAGATCTCTTGATGAAATGGACCAAGTATATAAGAGAAAGAGGAATCCAGATATTTGGTGTGGACACAAGCAGACCAGGAATGAGAAAGCAATTTACAAACCAGGAAGTGCGAAACAGCGCCAAGCAAAGGGCCTTGTACACAGTGAATGTTCAACAGAGTTTCACTAAATGATCAGCCATGCTCCCAGAGTTCCCAGGTGTCCCACCCATGAGGGACAAGGTGGGGCTCAGCCACAGCCATGACGATGATGGTGATGATGTGATCTCCCAGGAGCTTCCTGCAGGTGGCAGGACGCTGGTGGGGCACTCAACCATCAACAGTTTCACCCAAAAATAAGGGTCTGCTTCTCTTGTTTTTGTCTACTATTAAAAAAAAAAAATCACCATATTGCTAATTCCTCTAATATGATTTGGCTTCAAATATGCACTTAGACCTCCACTCAGTTTATTAGAGGAGAAAAATGTGGGGCAATTGATGCCCAGTTCAGAGCCTAGGAAGCCTGCCCACAATTTCTAGAAAAGCCAGGGAAACTCAGAACTCAGGGATGACGCCAGAGCCCAGCCTTCATCTCTCATGCAGAGGGCACATGACTGCCCTATCTCACTGGTTTTGCCAGTGGATGGATGGATGATGCCAGAAGGGTGGATGAGGATGATGCGATCAGTTTAAGGAAAAGTGGTACAACGGGAACAGGGGCAGTTTTTCCGATACTCAAAACCACATTTCTATGGGAACATTTTTATTCCTTCTGCTAGGACCTCTTTCCTTCCCCTTCTGATTTCGTGCAGAGGAACAGCACCACAGCCAATAGTAAATCCCTGTCTGTAACCCCCAGCATCTAGATTTCATTTTCCGTATCTTTCCCACAAATCACAATCCATTTGCCTGCAAAAATTACTCTGAACACTTCAATTTTCTCCCTTGTTTATTCCTCCCCGTGTTCTAAAGTCACATTACTTGTTGTTAATAAAAATGGTTAAACCATTCAGTTAACTGTTTTATTATCAATTGCTATTTATTGTGAACAAGGCTTGGGTTATTATGTTATTTAAAAACCATTTGGTAATGTGCTTCTGAAAAACAGCTCTACAAAATAGTTTATTAGTGCATTAATTATATGACTTTTGAACCCCCAAACAAATGTAATGATAATACGAAATATGTCAGCCTGCTTTGCCAAATGCAGAAGCCTGTGATGTTTCTTATCCTATGTGCCAATAATATAAATAAGTTTGTTTTGTTAGGCAGGAATCTAACTAGCATATTCACTTCCAAATAGCCTTAATATTTATTATAATGCCAAAGTAATGTCAACATTATTTACAGATTATGAAAAATAATTTAAGGCTTGAGCAAACTTGCTGTTGGACTATAACAAGTTTCCCGATCACAGAAATATTTATTGTGATGCAGTCGGCGCGCACACACACTACTGTTTCCAATAATGAGCAAATACGTTGAAGTTTTAACTGTTTGAAATCTTGTCAAAATATTTTTCGGTAAGACTGGAATCTTCCGATGTGCCGAGTAACACTATTGATTATATTGTGTGGTTGGTAAAACCTCACCTTTTGTATCCAAAATTTTACAGTAAATTGTTAGCTTTCCCAAAGAGCAAATAAATCATTATCCTAAATATAGGCTGTCAGGCTAGCTCAGTACTTAGCACAACCTTAAAAATTAGGCGCCTTATCTGTGCTTTTTGTAGAACAACTACTTTATTTAGCAACGCATTAAAATAAAGACTTCTTGATTGGCTCGGTGGGAAACAAAGGAGGTGAAGCTGAGAGATAAGCCGCGTGAACACATCTTAAAAATTACACGATGCGGCACAATAAAAATGCATTCTGTTTGGATACTTGGGATTTTCACGTTTGGTGCAAGGATGAGGGAACTGGTCCCTAAAAAAAAAAAAAAAAAAAGAGGAAGAAGAAAACCAGCTTCTCTGCAAGGTGGTGTGAATGGCGTAGCGGCCTAAGGAGGAAACCAGCTGGCCAGTGTCAGCGACCTGTTAGAGAATGTCCTTTCCTATTTGGCACGTTTGATTCGCTCTGGTCCACAGAGCCAGTGTCGCTGCTGCCCTCCTTTGACTTTCCCATACGTATTTTCAGGTTTGTTTGTGTTCCTTTTTCAAGCCTCTGGAGTCACATTCCTTAGCATATAGTTTTCACTTGGTTCAATTCTTCTTTAAGACAGTCCAACCTGTTCAATTTTAAAGATGTCTTAATTAGTCTAATCCTGATTGGGCTCTTTCCAAAGCTCCTGTTGGCAAAGTCAGATTTCAATTAACATTCTGCCTCCATACTGCAAATGCCCTTGCTCAGACTTTTTTTTTTTTTTTTAATGTGCTATTTTGGATGCTACCTCTCTTCAGCTTTATTCTGCCTCAGAAATCAGACGGCTCCTAAAATGTTTCAAGGAACCAGGCACGGGGAAGCGTTCTGGCAAGGGCTGTTCTTTGAAATGCTCGAGGACATCATTCTGCTGACCAGCATCTCGTTCGCCCAATTGTGAGCTTCAAGACATGAGGTGTGCACGTCCTTCTGGCTCTTCAAAAATCAGGCATCAGATCCTTTCTCTTACTGGTGACAGACTGTTTAGACCAAGGATGTGGTGATGCCATCCTGCCTCAGATATACCAACCACCGGGTGGGTAGGTGTTGAAGGCTTCCAAGCATGTTAATGCATTCAGCCCCCACGTTGATCCTCGAGGTGTTATTTGTGCCCATTTTACAGATGAAAATGCATCAAATTTAGTGTTTAACTGCTCTACCTATAACTACAGAGCCCATCAGTAGCCACAGGAGACTAGACAGTGTTTCACCTGACAATACTGATGCAAGGAAGTAAACACGCTTAATAAAAAAAAAAAATTCAAAGACAAAAGGGGAATATAAGAGTGCTAAGCTTATCCGGCAACAGCTGCAGATGAGACCTTGAGCTCAAGGTGATGCCCATGCTTACGTCCATGTAGCCACTCCTCTATTCTTGACTCAGACAGCCTGAGTTTGAGGCCCATCTCCAGGACCTTGGACAGAGGCACCCAACTTCTCTAAACCTCAGTTCATCACCAGTAATAAGGGGATGCCAACAATGGCTCTCTCCTAGAGTGACCCTGAGGATGCCATGAGGCTCCTCACCTGTGCCTGACATGTGATGAACTCCACGGCCCCCTGAACAAAGGTGAGCTGCACACAACTGTTTCTCAACCTTAGCACCAAAGATAATCTGGGCTGGATAATTCTTTGCTTGGAGGACTTTCCTAGGCAAATGTGGGATGTTTTGCTCCATCCCTGCCCTTGACTCACCAGGTACCATAGCATCTTCTCCAGTGGTAACAACCAAAAGGTCTCCAGGCATTATCAAATGTCCCCTGGGGGACAAAGGGAATGCTGCTACGATATGATGCCCCAGTGCTGTCCAGTCCACTATGGAAGTCACTAGCCACATAAGTCTATTGAGCACCGAAATGTAGCTGGTGTCACACAGTGAAATCATAATCTGGATATAATGGGTTAAATAAAATATATTATTAAAATAGTCTCACCCCGGGAAGCCTGGGTGGCTTAGTTGGTTGAGCAGCTGCCTTCGGCTCAGGTCATGATCCCAGCGTCCTGGGATGGAGTCCCACATCGGGCTCCTTGCTTGGCAGGGAGCCTGCTTCTCCCTCTGCCTCAGCCTGCCACTCTGTCTGCCTGTGCTCTCTCTCTCTCTCTCTCTCTCTCTCACAAATAAATAAATAAAATCTTTAACAAAATAAAATAAAATAAAATAGTCTCGCCTGTTTCTTCAAACTTAGGTTTTTACTCTGGCCACAAGAGATGTAAAGATGACACTTGTGGTTTGCGTTAGACTTCTATTGGACAGTGTTGTGCTAGAGGCTTCAGTCCCACCTCTAGGAAGTTCACTCCTGCTGGCTCTTTCAAGCCCGGACCCTTGTTTCTACCTGGCCGTCATGCACCTCATTTGTCTAAGAGCTCGGTGTCAGAGTGAGCAGACTCACCACCAAACTCATCATCTTTCCTCCATCCCACCTCACATCAGTGGAGTCACCTTCTCCCTCCCAGGTGACCAAAGCTTGAAGACCCAATGTCACCCTCAACTCGTCGGAGTTCTCCTCACCCTCTCCCTCTCAACCAAAGCCCCGTGTTCAATTTCCCAGTCTGTCCCAGTGTTTCTAAATCTGAAAAGGGAATAGCCAAAGCTAGTGCTTACAGAGGAAAACTGGGAACGACCTAATTGCCAATAATAGGGGCCTGGTGAGTATATGACAGCCCATCTCCGCGATGCGATACCACGGGGCAGTTAGAATCACAGGGAAGAATATTTAATAGCATGAGACACATCTAGGAGGCACGGCCAGAAGAGAATAGAGTAGGACACAGTATAAAAACATGATCTTATTTTTGTAACAAAAGTGCATCCATTGCTACTCACCTAGATGCATGCATAGAAAAGACTAGATCTCTTACATGGCAGTTTGTTGACGGCTGGTGAGAACACAGATGAATTCTAGTTGGATCGTGTAGTGTGCTCTGCTCCCAAGTTTTACAGTAAACACGAATTACTTAGAATAAGCATAGAAAAAGTGGGTGTTCCCACCTTCGCTGTGGTGAGGTCTAATCCCCGTCCCACTCACGATTGTTACGGCCACGGCATGACGTTTGCAAGACCATTTCTTAAAAATAGGGGCTGCTAGGTGTCATCCAGGTATTGGAGGATGATGGTCAACAGAGACGCTGTCACCCAGAGGCCATCTGGCAACGTCCGGAGATGTGTTGGTTGCCATGAAGAGGGGCTACTAGAATGTTGGCGGGGGAAGCCGGGAGTGTGGATTAACATCTTCCAACTGACAAAACCACTCCCCAAGCAAAGAACTATCCATCCCCCAATGTCAAGAGCTGAGATCACGATTGGTCAGTATCACTGCTGAGAGACAGTCGCCTACAGCCAACACCCGTTCAAGGGGTCTGGACCATGTGGCCAAGCAAAGAAACAGACAGACAGGAGCTACAAAGCTTCACTCAGACCCTCCAAGTGCCCCTGACTGCCTCTGCCCAACACCACTTATTACTAATTTGCATATCCTAGACAATTCGATGGGGACCGCGTGGTCACCCACAGGCGAGATAGCGAAGGGAAGTAAACAGGAACTACCTTCTCACACTGAGAGGCGAAGTCTGGGCGTGTGCAAGGCTGGGAGGGCAGAGCCATCTGCCGAGAGCGGCCCTGCTGGACCTGTTTTGTCGGGAGTCTACAGTCTTGAACACGGTGTGTCTGGCGCTCCTCACAAGCACTACATTAACTTGCGTTCATTTGAAATTCATCATTTCCAAAGAGATATGAGACACTGGAGGCTTAGTTTCCAGGATTTTAAATGTCAGGCATCCAAAATGTGCTGTGGAGACACAGCAGCTGGAAGACGATGTTTTTGAAATTTATCTACAAACAGAAGCAACTCCCTGAGCCGGGCTTTAAAAAAAAAAAAAAAAAAAAAGCGTTCCTTGGAACACAGCACACATGACCAGAACCCTGATGGGCATCCCTCTTTGAAAGACAGAGCAGTTCAAGTGAAAGATGAAGCCTTCACTCTCAGGCTGACCTCTCCAAAGTGCGAGACAAGCCAATGTTGAACAGAAGTGTGCACCCAAAAAGGAATCTTCCATCCACGCTCCAGGAAAAATTAAATGTCAGGTCCCAGCCACTCCAGCCCCCTTACTGGTCCTCAGACATTCCCAGCACACTCTGGACTCACGGCATGTGTGTCCTTCTAGACAGAAGGATCACTGCTGGTCATTCTAGAATGCACCCCCCCCCAGATAACCACATGGCTCCCATGCATAGCCCCTTATGTCTCCTTCTCTTGTCTATGAGGACTGCCCTTACTCTACTCTTTGATACTGTGACCTACTCCATCCCTGACCCCTTCTCCCACCAGCACTCTCCCCTCCTTACCCCGTTCCGACTTTTCTTTTTCCTAACACACTACACAATCAGATTTATCATGCATGTCATTTATTGTCTCTTTCTCTGAAGAATGCAAGTTCTAGGAAGGCAGGAACCTGTTTTAGTCACTGATGGATCCTAAGCTCCTAGAAAGGAGCCAAGGAATTTACTGAGCATCTTCTCTGGGCTCAGTGCGATACTCACTGCACTGAGGAAGGACACAATACAGGCACCCGCTGCTGCATGCAAGGAAATGACAAGCCAAGTGGGCGAAGGCAAGTATCCAGGAGACAATGGGGACTAGGAGTTGCTTAGACCAGCTTGAGCTGGTTTCTGTTACTTGCAACCAAAAGGCATCTGAGCAATAAGACCGCACTATCATTGCTGGTTCTCAAGGACTACTACGGGAATCTGGGGAGAGGGTGAATATGAGGGTGGTTTGGAGCCAAGTCTTCATGGAGGAACCAAGTATTCTGTGAAGTGGTCTGGGAGAGCACCAGCCTCCTGATGAATGCCTGGATCCCCACGGCCACTTCACCACCCAGCACTTGGTCAGCTCACGTGACCTACTCCTGTGAACCTACTCCTGGACAGCTCTGTCCCTTGAGACATCTGGTGCCCAGAATTGTAGGCAGAGTCTGGCTATCACCTACAAGAGGTACCTCATCAATGTGGCATGTGGCCCGCCGGCAGCTGCCCACACCTTTCACCAGCGCTGGGAAGATCTGCCCAGAACCCCAAAAGGATTCCCTGAACAGAACAGGGAATTTCCTTCGAGGAAAATGCAGCAGACAGACAGGAATCAGCTCAGAGCCAGGGCCAAGGACCAGATGCCAGAAAGCCACAAAGCAGCAAGATCCTGAACATCAGGAGAGCTGAGGCTACGAGCTTGGAGTCCAAGGGTACTGATGCAGCAGCAGGAGCTAGGCAGGTGGCTTCAGCCCGTGAGCATCCATTCCCTCCGTGTCACATGGGAATTTTCACTGTGATTACCCCCTAGAGTTAAATGAGATAATACACACAAAGCCAGAAACTCAGAATGAGCACCACCTATGACCAGCATTCCTAGGACCATCACAGGGTGGGGTTGGGGGGCGGGATCCTCAGTAGGAAGCTTAAGAGATAAAAACTATATTTTAGGGGGATGCCTGGGTAGCTCAGTTGGTTAAGCGGCTGCCTTCGGCTCAGGTCATGATCCCAGCGTCCTGAGATCGAGTCCCACATCGGGCTCCTTGCTCGGCAGGGAGCCTGCTTCTCCCTCTGCCTCTGCCTGCCACTCTGTCTGCCTGTGCTTGTTCGCTCTCTCTCCCTCTCTCTCTGACAAATAAATAAATACAATCTTTAAAAAAAAAAAGAAAAAAAAAAGAAAAACTATATTTTAGGGAAAATAACCAGACAAATGTAAAGAAGAATGAAGGAAGAGCTGCCAGATGAGAAATGGTTGGAGATGCAAGCCATGACCATGGGGGCTGGACAGAGGTACACAGAACTAGGACAAAAATGGGGACAGAGTCGATGTTGAAGCAGAGGGGAAGAGCAAAGTTTGGACGAACAGCCACGCCGAGATGCCTTCCCTCCCCTCTGTCCCAAAGCACATCAGCATATTATGTCATTTTCAATCTAGTTTGGCTCCTTCCACAGGTGAATCACAAAAAAAGAAGGAGGCTACGCTGTGTGGGGCCAGGTTCCTCCGTGCATCAGACAGAGCCTGGCAGCCAGCAGATGTCCCGTAAATGCTGTTGAGGGGATGCAGGAAGGACTCGCGTGTCTGTGTGCACATATACTCATGTATGCATGTGGACATAATGCATATGTATAAAAACACACACAACCATGTACTATATATAGTTGACATTTATACATATATAAATTCAAAAATACATATTTCACTTTCAAAAGGATTTGAAGCTGTTGGTAATAAAAATATACACATGGAACGGGACAAAACAAATTAAAAGAGAGTATAAAGGTTCTACTTTTAGGAAAAAGTAATGTGTCAGGAAACTCTCTCCTTCAGTGACAGCATGAATATCTGAGCTTCCCACTGGCCAAGGTGATAAAGGAAACCTGCTGTGTTACTAATTCCGTTGCCGCACCGATAAGCCTACAGATTAATGCAGAAGAATAAAAGTTATCTTGAAAACATCTGGGACACATATAACTCAGCTCTTGGCATAAGGCATATTTGGGCAGGAGGGCAAGCAACTTGACCAAGAGTTTCAAAATCTACAAAAATGGTCTGAAATTTGATTTCTTTTTTATGTCAACATCTCTACAACTCAAGAGTATCACATGAAATGAAAACTCAGCATCGGCCATCTACCCCACCCCACCCCCTCCCCAAGCATGGTCTTTTTAAAGACTCTTGAACTGGATGCATTTTCCTTGCTGCTGCCTGTGATCTGGAGTTCGCGGGTACAGGTCATCGCCCCACGGAACACCAGCTGACAACACTCTTCCTGGGAAGAAGCTGGGGAACTTTCCCCACCTTTCATTTTCAGTGTGCCTGGAAGCCCACTTTCAGTTACTAGAGTGAGCAGCCCCTCCCTGGACAACCCCGTATATCCCGGTGCGTCCGTGCCTCCTGGACAAAATATGTCAGGCGCTGAATATAACAAACACTGGATCTACCACTGACCGTCTATTGCTTTGTGGACTCTTCTGTGGCCTCAGTAGGCAACCACAGTGCTGATCTCCGGCGAGGTGGCACAGGGAGCTGGGGTGCAAGTGCTCACGGCTGGGGGACCCCTGCCCTCAGGTCGCTCACCATCTAGATCGAGATGGGCAGAACGCACAGGGACGCTTGATCAACAGAGGTGCAGGCAAAACCCGGCGGGGGCTCCGAGGGGTAACACGATGTCCCACAAGGACCGCCCATCTTCCTGCAGGTGCTGTGAACACATACAAGGGTCATTCCCACCTGCAAGCTCGCCCACCGACAGCTGACATCTCCGGAGGCTGGAATGCCACCTCGTGTCGTATAATTAAGAGAAATGACAAAAAAGTCCCTGCCCCCACCCTTGAAAATCAGAAAACCAGACAGCATAAATAATGACAAGGAGTGTCTTTCAAGCACCCGTGACAAGTGGGGAAGTTGTGCTCCCAGCGAAGGAGGCGTACAATGGCAAGCTCTCCGATGAATAGGGACAGCGTCTGTCTAACTTTGTGCAGCACGCCACAGACTGCCAAGTACCTACGGGTGCTTAATAAGTGCGTTTGACGGATGATGAATGCCATCATTATTAAATCTGCCTTTATATTTTTTAGTGAATGAACCTTCCTTATCAATCTTTATAACCACGATTTCAATGGTATTAATTCAGTCATTTCCCATACCAAGTGCTTTTCTAAATTCTAGTCCTCAAGCCTTGTCAAAAAACAATGTGTTTGATTTTTGCAATGTCACATGCCAGTATCAAAGAAAATTTAACTTCTATGCTATCCGCCCAAACGGTTGCAGCAGAATATGGCTCCTCAAGAACAGAGAAGAATTATTCGCCAGCTTCTGATCCACAGCAAGACTTTTAGTGGAGACCCCTTTCAACATGCGATTGATATTAGCAATACGTGATTTCTGAACACAAAGAGCCATTGTTTCTAGGAGTGGTTGCTTACAATGAAAATACTTGGATATTGCTTGTGAACTGTCATCATTTCCATTTTGGTTTTTTTTTTTTTAACACTCCCCACATAAACTAGGATGGGCACAAAACTGAGGAACACAGATGTCTTGTCATAAGCACAAGATCATGTCCCCTCCAGGTCTCTGGTCACTTCCAACTCGAGCTGCCTCGTTAGCTTTCCGAGTCAAGGTGAGGACCCTTCTCAGTCCAGCCCAAATAATCTCTTTGTCCCCCCAAACTACACCATGTCTTCTTTCTAGCACTCACTTATCACAATACAAGAGCTCCACTCTCCCTCCCCACCTCTCCCTCACACCTCCCACCTTGGTCCCTCCTTTCCCCCCAGAGAAAGAAGAGGAGACCCGCTGGGTTAGCACACATCAGCCTCAGCATTCCACAGTGCGAATGGGGATAAGACTGAGTCCTCCCAGCAAAGTGCTCACTGTTGCACGGGAAAGACAGAACATCAGGGGCAAAGTCTAATGCCAGGCGAGGATGGCCAAAGTGAGCTGAGCGGTGTGCCAGGGAACAGGGTGCGGGAGTGGCCTCAGTTTGCAGGGGAACTCGGGGAGAAGGGGCATTTGAAGTCGGTGGCAGGCAGAGGGGTAGGGGAAGCCCCTGGCGATGAGAGGAAAGCCCAGTTGACAGCATGGAGACCATCAGCGCACTGTGCGTTCGGGAAAGAGTAAGAGCCCAGCTGGACTCCAGGGAGCAAGGAGGCCAAAGGTGGGACCTAGTCAGGTCATGAAGTGGGTTACATCCCATGCTAAGTCTGGCTGTTACTTGGTACAAACTTAGACACTGTGCGGCTCGTAGTAGGTGCTCACTGTTCAAGACACGGGGGTGTCAGGAAATATACTTAAGTCCTACAGTGACCGGCGAAGCAGATCCAGCCCTTATGGGGCCTGAAGCTTAAAGCCGCTAGAGGTCTTTAGCAAAATGAATTATTTTATTTTATTTATGTACTTATTAATTTTTTGAGGGAGAGAAAGAAAGATCGTGTAAGCAGGAGGAGGGAGGGAAAGGCAGAGGAAGGGGGAGAGAGAGAGAATCTTACTAAGTGGGCTCCTTGCCAGGGCGTATGGAGCCCGACACAGGGCTCAATCTCACAACCCTAAAATCATGACCTGAGCCAAAATCAGAGTCAGATACTTTAGCTACTGAGTCACCCTGGTGCCCCTAGGAAAATGAATTTAAAAACATATGACCCCGTGAAGATGTGGAAGGAGCCTGTGCCAGTGAATGCCTTCTCCCCATCCCCCCAACCTACGACCCCTCCCACCGCACCCCGCCCCACCCTGGGCCTTTGGCTTCAAGTTCCTGAGCTTCCAGCCTCCCGCCCCGCAGTGAGAAGAGTCAGACGCGGGGAGGACGCATTTTGAAAGGGGACCGACTGTGTCTCGGAGCACAGATTTATTTTTCTCTTGTCCCAGCATGTCATGCGGCCCACGTGCTTACTGTCATCCTGACTCCATCATGAATTAGGGGGAAAGTTTCTGCCCTTTTTAGCCACTGCCAAGCTCCGCACAAAGCCTGCACGAAGGAGGTGCTCTACTAACTCCAGGCCGGGGAGGAAAGACGACAGCGGACATCTGACCGCTCCAGCAGCAATCTGCCTCTCTCCTTCCATCTGGAAACAGGAACTGAGCACATCTTCCAGACCAAGTGCTGGGAATACAGCACAATCAAGGGATTGGGAGGAAATACAAAGGCCTCTCTCCCTGGCCCTGGAAGCTCACAGCTCATGAGACAGACAATGGGGTAATGACGCTGAGTATCTGTGGAAGGCCTGTTGCAAGGCAAAGCTGTTTGAGCAACGTAACTCATTTAATCCTCTCCGTTCAGGACTCAGGCAATATTATCACCAACCCCCCTCCCCACGCCGACACAAATGAGGACACGGGGTTAAGAAGTGAGGGTCAAAACATGTAGTCTGACTGCAGAGCCCCTACTTGTAACCACACACACACACACACACACACACACACACACACACACACACCCCAGACACCCAATATTGAACAGCAACATAGAAATCTGGATGCAGGGGTGCCTGGATGGCTTGGTCGGTTAAGCATCTGACTTTGGCTCAGGTCACGATCCCAGGATGGAGCCCCCCATGGGGCTCCCTGCTCAGCGGGAAGCCTGCTTCTCCCTCTCCCTCTGTGCCTCCTCCTACTTGTGCTCTCTCTCTGTCAGGTAAATAAATAAAATCTTAAAAAAAAAAAATCTGGAAGCAGCCAAGGGCAACAGGGCTATGACAAAGAGGGTACAGGGGTGTGTGGGGGAGGTTGATGGCAACTCCTGGAGGTAAGGGAGGGCTTCAAAACGGAAGGCTTGAGCTGAGTGTTAGAGAATCAACAGAAGTTCACCAAGCATTCCAGACAGAGGGAACAGCCAGTGCAAAGAGAAAACTCTAAAAAACCCATGGCCTGTGGTTTCATGCTCTGGCAAAGCCACCTAAGCGGACCATCCCTTATTTACCTGTGAGGGGCCAGGCATTGCTTTGGGGAGCCATTCCTCCAGGCAGCAGTTAAGAGGTCCAGCAGGGAACCTCGGCAATGAGAAAGTGAATGAAGTCGATGTTTCCTTTGAGTGTAATTCTTCAGGAGCCCAAATGAGGCTAACAAAAGAGAAATTACACACAACGCTGGGTCATGGCACTTTGACATACGTGTCAACTTAGAATTTCAAATAAAATTAGAAGATTCTTCTAATAATTATATAGGATGGCAAATAAGGTCCAGGGCCAGGCACATGTGGCAAGAAGTGACTAATCATATTTTGCAAAAAAGCGTGGGGGGCTGACCCTTCTCGGGATAATACTGCGGGGAAGTCAGACCAGAGGAAAGGTTACCCACGGTCAATGTTAAATAGTAGTCCATCCGCCATGCACCCGCTCCTCCATATTCATGGACAACTACCCCCCATCCATATTCATTAGCATCCAAAGCATTTTAAAGTAGCAAATGCAAGCTTGGAAGATTTCAGCTCTAATAAACGTGCTTCCGGTGACGAATGCCGCGGGTTTCCCCCACCACCCTCAAAATTAAAGTCAACGCATAAAGGAGGCTAGCAGTGGGTAGGGCTGAGACATGCCTGGTCTTCCTTCAAGCAGCAAGAAGTGCTTCCTTTCACCCATCGGGCGCTGGCCAGGTGCCAGGTACTGTGCCCAAGAGGCTCTAAGTCTAGGCTCGGGGCTCAGAGAGCCTGGCTTGGAATCCAGGCTCCACCGCTTAACTCAGGGGACTGAGCTACCCAATACACCGTGGCTCAGTTTCTCCTCTCAACTGCCCTTCACAGGATGTACCTGAAATGCGACCATCCGCGCAGCCACACCCTTGGCCCTGTGCTTGTCAGAGCAGCAGAGGGCTCAGCAACCTGAGTCCCGGTGGGACGTTTCTGGTGCTCTCGACACGTGATCCAGGCACCCTCGGCCCCTCTGTAGAGGTGAGAAAAGGCACAGTGACGTGCACAAAGCGGTTCGGCCGGCCGACAGCCGCAGGTGGGCCTGCTACCCACCCCCCACCCAGCCGTGCACCATGCCTTTCAGCATGAGGTTTTGCAAGCTCTTGGGGACCTGAGATCTATATGGTAACTTGGAATATCCCTCTGCCAGGCATGGTGGGGTTGCAGCTTTTCGTTTGTAATCTAATTTTATCTGTTCAGTGAGATCCCTTCATTGCTCCGCGTGCATTACACACCTCAGTGCATAATAGCTGGTCCTCATCTGCATCACATAAAAGTGGGCGATTTCCAATTTTCAAAGTGCCTACAAATGGCAACCCAACACAGCCACCCGGCAGCCGAGGTAAGTGTGTCGTGTGGTTGGTGTGTCTGCGTGAGTGTGTTTCAAGTTCACAGAAAAGAAAACAGAAACTAGGAAAGTTAAGAAATTTGCCTAAAAAGTCACACTGCAGTGGGAGATCATCAGTTCAGGATTCTTGATCTGGGGGAGGCTGAGCCTCTAAATTCTGCTTGGCAGCCTGGCGGGGGACTTGGGGAAGATCCTATGGAGGGGTTCGACCTAGAGTAGACAGCCTTAAAACTCTATCCTACATTCTCTAGGGAATCCCAAGGGCCCACTGTCTATTTGGCTAGGAAGCCTGTCCCTGTGGACAAGCAGGAGGTGGTGCAGGATAGAGGGCCAGGCTCATTGCTGGAATCACAGGAGGCTGTCTGCCACGGAAGAGCTCAGTACCGGGAGGAAAGCTTTGGGGGCGCCCAGGGGTCACGGGGCTACAAATATACATACACATACCAAAGACAACCGAAGCCAACACAGGTGTAGGCATGGCGGAAGGACCACTCGGGACCCAGGACAATGACCTTTCTCTCCAAGTGATGTTGGCCGCAGTGAAGTAAGTCCTAGCCAACAACTCCCTCCCCTCCTCACCCACCCCTCCCAGATATAGATAAGCGAGGGGGAATTTAATTCACTTTACCCTGAAATGAAACCCACCCCGGTTGCAGAGAGTGGGTGGAAGGGCAGGAAGCTGTGATTGCCCAGAGATAAAGTAGAGGCAGTGGCGCTGGCAGATCTTGATGTCAGATGCTTCCCCCTTGTGCTCTACCCCTGCGACGGGAGTCCCTGCGGAGGCCAGGACGCCAATCGCACCTGCAACCCCCGAACGCTCACCTGCACCTGGCCGGGCGCCCGAGATGGGGACAGATTAGGGGAACGCAAGGCGGAAGGGCGGATTCCGCCAAAAAGAAACGCAAGAAGGGTGAAAATGGTATTGAATTCAGCTCAACACGCGGTAGAATAAAAAACTCACCTGGCTCAGAAACAGAGCAAAACAAAACAAAAGAACTCCTGAGCCTCTGGCCAAGGCTGCCTCCAGCCAGGCTCACAGGCCTGCAGGTCCCGGACAGCCTGTCCCCCCTTGGGAGGGTCCCCAGCGCGGACCTCCTCCTGCCCCACCCCGAGCTCTGGCAGCTCCGGGTCTGGAGACCGGGATGGTCGTGGAGAGGAGAAAGGATCTGATTAAAATACGCTGCTCTTTAGAGAAGGAGAAACATTCCTGGTTGGGAAGTTCTCCAATCTGGGCGGATTTTGGAGCGCGCGCAGGGGCGCTTCCCGGGCCTGAGCCGGTGGGTTCCCTCCATCCATCCCGCTGTTAGCGCAGGTCCCCCCGCGGCCCCTGGGGTGTGACCTCCCAACCGGCAAGGCTCCCTGGCGCTTGTTCGCGTTTGCAAACCCCGTGTCCAAGGGACCCGGGCCCTCTGGGGGGTGGCTGCTCGCGCTAGCCACGCGGCACAACCCCTCGAGCAGAGGCGGGAAGCCTCGGGATCCTGCTTTCTTCTGCTCTGAGCTCTGAGCGCGCCACCGGCCCCGCCCGCCCCGCAGGCCCGCCCCGCAGGGTTGACCCTGGTGGGCGAGCTCGTCCCCATGGACCCGTCCTGCCTGGCCTCCTAAGTTTTTTTGTTTTGTTTATTTTGTTTTTTTTCTTTCTTTCTTAATGTATTGTTCTCGTTGTGGTTAAGTTCTGCACAGCCACGAAATGAGATGAACGTTCGATCCCGGGGTGGGGGGGGGGTTGCCCACCGGGGGGCCCCTCTCCTCGCCAGCCCTCCTCCCGCTCCCCAGGAGCCCAGGAAACTGTTGCAGCCTCTTTGCCCCTCTGCTTTCGCCCAGTCTTCCTTTCCCCTCAGCTTCAGGGTTGCAAAGGCAAAGACTTCCCACAGCACCGGGGGGCTGGAGGCAGGGGCTCTTAAAGGGTCGCCGCCTTATCCCTCTTCCCGCGCCTCACCCCTGTCTGTACCCTCCCGGTCCCAAGGGAGGAGGGCGTCCTCCTTGGCGGTGGCTGAGCGAGGCTGGGTGTGCGCGGCGTTGCCGGGGGTGCGGGCTCCCGCAGATCAGCACTGCGGCGTCCAGCATTTGGTTTAGAAGGGGCAGGAGCTGGATGGCAGACAGGAAATAAAATCACGGCCTTGATGGGGGCCTGGCTGGCTCCGCAGGGGGAGCACGCCACTCCTGATCTAAGGATCCCGAGTTCAAGCCCCACATTGGGTGACGAGTTTGCTTCAAACAAAACAAAACAGAAAACCATTTTGCTTTGCATATAGATTCCTAAAACTGTAAGAGCTTGAGGGGATTTTTTGAGGGTCTTAGTATTTCTTTTTGAAAATTTGAGAATGCCGGACAGGTGCCTCAAATACTAAAGTAACCTTCTACACAAATAGGGCAATGGGATGACACTGTGCAGCTGCCAAAATAACTAAGACATTTATAATAGGTAATGATACGTGGTGTGTTTCAGGCAAATGACTGTGTATTGACCGTGGATGCCCCCTCGATGCTCCAGTCTACCTTGAGACGGTCAGTGAATGTGAGGCCTGGAACATCTGGCCCCAGATCTCCTCCACCAGCCCTGAGGAAAATGCCAGAGGTCAAAGTTCAACTCCTTCATTTACAAAATGGGTAAACCGAGGCCCGGAGAAGTCTAAGGTCGGTTGAAGTGGGGCATAAGCCAGACCTAACTGTTCTGTGGTTACGCTCATGGGTAACCACAGCTTGGAGAGCACAGCGCCCCACCTGTGGGTAGTTCTATTCTCAATCCCATTCTACAGATGAGAAATCTGAGGAGCAAGGAGGGTAAGAGACGGTATCAAGCACCCTACCCTACAGGTGGAGCCGCATCTCTTCTGTCCCAGCTGCAGGTCTGAGAAATTCCCTCTCTCTTTCCCATCATCGGACCAGGGTGGGCTCAAGCTGGCTGTGACTGCCCAGACCTCCATCACTGTGAAATTTAAAGGTGGATTTTCTCAAACTTTGATGAAATGCCATGGATTTTTTTTTTCCTTGTGGCTACCTCATTCATCTCCATAAGTGAAAAACAGCTCCTGAGCACGGCCTCTGTAACAGGCAGGCAGGATCGATAGAAGTTCAGCAGGTAGGTATGTGGGTCCTGGCATCGAGCGCAAAGCCACGATTCCTGGATCTGCTGGGTTTTATTATTTTAAGAGGTAGAAATTCACAGCTTCCTGCATGGAAGCCTCTTCATTTTCTTGGAGCCAAGCTTAAATGTCTCTAAAAACTTGGCCTGCCGTTATCCTGTCGCTGTTAATTAAGCTTTGAAACTTTACATTATGTTTACGGTGCACTGTGCGAAATGCAAAATAAATTAGAACCCGCGGTGAAGAAACTGGAGTTTTCAATAAATGGGACAAAAATTAAGGAAGAGTCTCTTCTTAGCTAATACACTCACTCGGCTATTTGCTCTAAGGGAGAAAATGGACTTTTGAAAAAGTACACTTTACTTTTGAAAAATAAAATGGAATACCAAAGGGTTCGAGTTTTCCCCTTGCATGGCAGCCTGGGTTGAGTAATTCTGCACAGACTAGAGAGTGAAGGAGAAAGGAGAGAATGAACGAGAAAAGCATTCCTTCACCATGTAGGAAACTAAAAGCACAAGATGGTATAAATCCATCCTTTAAAAGTTCCTTTAAAATTCCTTTTAAACATTCCTTTAAACATGTTAACATTTAAACATGTTAACCTTTAAACATTCATTTAAACATGTTAACATGTAAACATTTAACATTAAACATTAACATGTAAACATTAAACATGTTAACATGTAAACATTTAACATTCCTTTAAAAGTAACAACAGAAAACAAAATTATAATACAGCTTAACGCAAGTTCTAAAGCAGATTCTAGGTAAATTTTATGTTTGCGTTTGATTTTTTAAGCAACCTGTACTAAATTCAGGAGGACAAAAATAGATTTAAAAGAAAGACATAAACAAAACCCCACACAAGGATAAGCAGCTGATGTTTTGCAAACTTCTAGCCTAGAAGTCACTCTTAAAATACGTTCCTTAGAGCGTTATTACTCAGTTTTTAAAATGAAATATGTATGCTTTCTTCCTCCTGTAAATTTCATTTTGGAAAAAAAAGGGGGAGGTTAGGAGGACTTGAAACCTCGCCCTGAAGATTATTGTTGTAAAATGGAGCAGATATGTAAGCTTTTAGGAACAGAAGAAGGAAAGCTTGTGTTTAAATCAGATAAACTCATTTTTTTAAAAATCCTGCCAGATCATTCACAGCAATTCAGTTCTTAAAATTTTAAGAGACTAAAGAGCAATCTTCAATCCAACTTCTTGAAATATTTGATAATTCGTTTTAAAATTAGGGATTTGACGTCTGCCTTCTCAAAACAGATGCAAAAATGATACACATTTTAATCCATCCTGGCAGTCCAAGTATATATTACTTCTCTGTGTCCTATTATAAAAGCTGAGAGTGAATCCAAAAATAGAGAAGAAAAGAAAGACTAAAAAAAGTTGAAGAAGGAGTGTCTCCTAAAATGTATCTGGTTTAAATCTGCATTAATACAGTACATTTCCTAGAATATCCTCCTATAAATGGTTGTTAAACAATATAAATTACCTAATTCTGCCCCTCAAAAAATAATCCTATTGTGTTTCCTAATTTTAAAAACCTGGCATTTCAAAACCTTTCTAAGAATTCTAAGCAATATGATATATATAATGACAAGCCATAGAAGAAGAGGCTGAACACGCAGGGACTTGGCACTTTCCAGATCCTTGCCCCGCCCACTCCCCCACCAAAACCAGGAACATAATAGAGATGGAGATAGGCCAGAGCCCATGTGAGGCTTTCTAAAGAGCAAATAAAGAAATTACAACTCTTGCTCTTTCTTCCTCCCTTCTTAAATTTCTTCCTTTTTGTTTTAACTTCTTTTCCTTCCTCTTTTTTCTTTTTAAAAATTTCCATTTATTTAAGAGATGGTGTGATGGAAGTTGAAATGATTGGTGTTTGGAGCCAAGAGTTTTGAAGCCTTACACCAACTCTTGGTTCCTAGCTGGGTGACCGTGGTCTAGATGACAAATGTCACTGAAGACTTGGTTTCTCATGTGAATGTGGATGTGGATATGAATATGGATATAGATGTGGACATGGACTGGCTGTGAGTATGGATATGGATGTGGACGTGGACGTGGATATGGATGTGAATATGAATGTGGATGTGAAAATAGATATGGATGTGGACATGTATGTGGACATGAATATGGGTGTAGACATGTATGTGGATGTGACTATGGATGTGGACATGTATGTGGATGTGACTATGGATATGGACATGACTATGGATGTGGACATGTATGTGGACATGACTGTGGATATGGACATGACTATGGATGTGGACATGTATGTGGACATGACT
>ML104696.1:12523-28892 GCA_003697995.1 Taxidea taxus jeffersonii | reverse complement strand
GTCCAAAATCTAAGTCAACCCAGTACGTACTTAGAGCTACCTGAAAGGTAAATTTCTACCCAGGCCAGCGGCCAGGATATCTGGGTTCCAGCAAATCAAGAGAACTGGTCAGCAGATTACCCTATCCATCCCCAACCAACCCACATCTGCAGATATGGGCAAAGAATCACAACCAGATGTTTACAAAATATTAAACTACGACCATAGTAATCATTTTGTTTTATTTAAAATATACTGTCTCCCACTAATCAAAGGCATTCCAAAGGGGCAGTAAGAAGGCTGCCCATCAAGTCATCAAGAGCTTTTAGAGGCAACAGCATTGTCCTCTTTCAAACCTGCCTATATGTGTCCCCCTGGAATGGTGGGGGAGGAGCTCTGCCACTCTCAAGAGGTCACAATCCGAACCAGGGATACTGAAAAGCAAAGCCAGGGACTGGCTCAGAAATAGCTAGACCCTGAAAACAGAGCCTGTCGGTGACCAAGAAAACTGGGCCCCCTCTACTCCCCACCTTTGTGGAGAAAACAGGACACAGGGTCTCAAGTTAGAGAAACCCACAGGCAAAAAGCCAAAAACATCATCCATCAGAAACCAGAGAGATTTGCTCACAGGGCAGAGGGGGATTAGGGGAGGTAAGGGGGGGGTGCTGGGGGTCACAGTAAGGACAAAGGAGTCCCAAGACAAAGGGGGAAGCAGGAGGGCAAAGGTCAGGGGGAGGGTTCTAGAAGAGAAAAGATGGGGCAGGAGGGAAGAGGGAAGGGGGGGAGAGAGGAAGGGGACTGCAGGAGAAGGAATGAGGGAGGGGATAAAAGGAAAAGGAACAGGGAGGGGAGACCAGAGGAGAGGTGAGGGGAAGGACAGGGGAAGAAAAGAGGGGATTGGGGAAGGGGAGAGGGAAAAGAGTGAATGCAGGAGAAAGAGGGCACAAGCAGGGACAAACTGAGACAGCTGAGTGCCCTGAAAGGGTTGCTAAGCTGCTGCCCATAAACCCACAATAATGGCTGCAGATACACTAATCCTTACCCCAAAAGGGGAGGCAAGATCAGCGAGAACAATAAAGCAGAGCTCCCGGGATCAAATTCCACATAAGCATCCTTCCTAATGTATTCTTTACAAAGGAGGCCAACATTCTCTGGTCATAAGAACCCAGGCTCATCATTCTTTTTAAAGATGAGACAAGGAGATCAGTATAATTAGTAACACTTCCAGACCGTGGCAGGTCAGGGTCCACAGCAGTCATAGCTAGCAGTGGCAACCGGAGATGATCAGCCCTGGAGAGCCCGAGAGCCTGTTTGCCATCAGCATTAAGAACTGCATTTCTTCTCAGGAACACATCCTAGGAAGCAACCACTGTCAAGGGTTCATTTTCCAAAAGAAAAAAACAAAAAACAAAGAACTTCAGCTCAGTGAAAAACAAATTGTTTTAAACAGAAGAAATTTTTTTACTCAGAAGTTCTCTATTTCAAAAATATTTTCAGTTAATGGAGGTCCTGAAAAATAATATAAGGAAGTAATGATCTGAAAAGCATTTACTGCGATACCCATCCTAATAAAATAAAGGACAAAAACCACATGACCATCTCAATAGACAATGTAAAAACATCTGACAAAATTCAACACCTATTCATGACAAAACACTCAACAACTAGAAATAAAAAACTTCCTCAACCTGGTAAAAAGCATCTATGAACAACCCACAACTAACACCACACTTATTAATGGAAGAATGAACGTTTTCCCCTACAATCAGGAACAAGGTAAGGATGCCCACTCTTGCCACTTCTGTTCTACATTGCACAGGAGGTTCTAGCCAGAGCAGATAGGAAAGAAAATGAAATAAAAAACACTATTACTGGAAAGGCAGAAGTAAAGTTTCTATTTCTACTTGCACATGACAAGATCTTATACACAAAAAAATCCTAAGGGATCCACTAAAAACCTACTGGAACTAATAAACAGGTTCAGCAAGGTTGCAGGATATGTCATCAATATACAAAAATCAGTTGTACTTGCATACACTGGTAAGGAACATTCTAAAAATGAAATTAGGAAAATTATCACATTTATAATAACATCTAAATAAGGATAAAATACTAAAGGATAAAATACTAAAGTATAAATTGAACAAAAGAAGTGTTTACGACTACATTATGGAACGAGGTGAGGACTATCTAACTAGATGAGAGGACTTCTCACATTAAGGAAGACTTACTATTTTAAGACAGCGATGGTCCCAAAATTGATCTACAGATTCCATGCGACCCCTATCAAAATCCCAGTTGCCTTTTTGGCAGAAATTAAAAGCTGATCTTAAAGTTCAAATGGAAATGTAGAAGATCCAGAAGAGCCAAAACAATCTTGAAAAAGGAAAAGTTGGAGGACTCACACTGCCAGATTTGAACACTTAGTACAAAGCTACAGTTAATCATTACAGTGTAATACTGTCATAATGCTACAGATCAATGAAACAGAACTGAGAACCCAGAAATAAACACTTATACGCATGGACAATTGACTTTCGACAAGGCAATTCAATGTAGAAAGAACCATCTTTCCAACAAATGGTGCTGGAACGATACCCACGTGCAAAAACAGCAAAGCTGGACTCCTAAGCATGCCGCACACAAAAATTAATGGATCACAGTCCTAAACGTACGAGCTGAAACTATAAAACTCTTAGAAGAAAACATAGGAATGGATCTTCAGGACCTTAAATCAGGCAATGAATGGTTTCTTCATTATAACACGATAAGCACAAGGGATCAAAAAGAGATACACTAGGCTTCGTCAAAATCAAAAATTTCGTGCTGCCAATGATACCATCAAGAAAGTGAAAAAGACAACACAGAATGGATATGTCAATTGGACCTCAAGGCCGATCAAAACAAAACTACGTATCCTTGGTATTTTGGTCCAGGTATAAAGGCAGCTCAGCCTTCCTAACCCTACCCCAATACCCTTGCGCCACCTCTAGGAGGGGACATTATTGCAAAGATCTCAAGAGTTACCCAGTGGATTGTGAACCTCTCTCTGCCACACTCCAATCCCAGCCTCCCCTCCACTGGGCATCCCCCTCAGAAAAAGCAACTGACCTCTCCAATCCACACCCTTGTCAGGCAAGGTGATAAGAGTACCATAACCCGGGGCACCTGGGTGGCTCAGTGGGTTAAAGCCTCTGCTTCTGCTCAGGTCATGATCCCAGGGTCTCTGCTCAGCGGGGAGCCTGCTTCACCCTCTCTCTTGGCCTCCCTGTGATCTCTGTCAAATAAATAAATAAAAATCTTAAAAAAAAAAAAAAAAAAGTACCATAACCCTGTCTTTCAGGTATAAAAGGTCCTGCAGTTCTCCCTGCAGTGACCCTGCAAGACAGCTCTCTGGAAGCCAGGACTTCACACTCTTCACACAGCTTGCCTCTGGAAGCAGGAGAAGCAGGGACACGAGTAAAGACGCCTGGACTCGAACCCCTCAATAAGGACCAGCTACTCAAATTCCAAAGGCTGGCCAGTCCCATCTCAGCGAAATCACTAGGAGGTTAAAACACTGTAATCCATGTAAACACCCACTTAAACGTCACCTGTTGTTCTCACTGAGAAAGGAGAGGCAGGTGCTGGAGTCCACTGTTAGACACAGAAAAGAGCGTCCTCTAACATGATCTCCCAACACAGGTCATGCTGCTCCCTCCATCTGAACGGCTCTGCCCTTCTCTTGAGCTGAGCACCTTTCCTTTACCTCTGGGGACCCTTCCCAAACTCCCCAAGCCAAAAAGCTCCTGTGATCATCCTCTGAGCCCGGCAGCTTCTCAGTCACTGCTACAATGCTACATTTCTTTCTGAAATGGCATTAATGTCTGTCTACACCACCAGATTATAAACTCTAGGGGGCAGGGACTGCATGCCTGTCCACCATCCCCCACCCCCTGCCTGCCATGCCTTCAGCAGAAGCACTCTTGCTAGGCACTGTGCTGGGCTCTGGGCACCCCCAGTGAGCCTCACAGATGAGGTTCCCAACCTCCAGCAGCTTCCATTCTCCCTCGGGGGAGACTGCAAATAAAACCCCAAAACCAGCGAATAAGATCATTGAGAACACGGGCACAAAATGGGCCCGCTACTCATATCTGTCCAGTAAACGACTGAAAAAGAACCATACCCATTTCATTACTCGGCTCCTGAAAGCATGAAAGCATCTTCCGTGTGTGTCCTGCAGGACAGCAGGTGCCTGCTGCCTGGGACCCCAGTACCAACCCCCCCGCACTTGGTCAGGTCCCATTCCAAGGAGCATCAACTCCCTGGAAGATGACGTGGAGAGTCAGGTCGAGTCTGCTTCCCCAGACCAGAAACATGGCCATTTTCCCCCAGTTGGGGCATGAGTCAGAGCAGCCACAACCATCTCATGACCCAGGAATTCTGTTACACAGCTCTGGTGATTTATGACTTGTGATTTTAAAAGGCTCACAAAGGTGTGACAAAAGGGTACAAGAGAGGCCACAGAACAAGTCCACTCCAAGGGGCCACTCCCATTCCCAAATCCATGCCCCCCTCTCCCCTATCACCCTGGCAGACGGAGAGAACAAATTAAATCTGCCATCATGAAAACTGAACAAGATCGAAAGGGTCACATTTGCTCTTCGGTATCTGATCTGGTATTTACTGAGCACCTACTAGGTGCCAGGAGCTATGCCCGCCTCCAGTAGTCCTGGGACTAGAGAGAAATGAATGGGACAAAAATCCCTACCCTGATGGAACCTGCCATCCATTGCAAAGAATGATCTCAACATGCTGTGCCCCATATAAGACCCAGACGAAAACAGCCCTTTGGGTCAAGTGCCATGTGCCAGGGCGGATGTCTGCATGCCCTCCACTGTCCCACTGAAGCCTCTCATGGACGTTCTTTACCTTCAAAGGGGCCACAGACAAAAATATCAGCAGTGATAGGCTTCAGGGAGAACTGCTGATACAGATGGATAACCTGGGGTGAGGAGAGTCTTTCTGTGCCAACCTCAGGACAGACCTAAAAAGTGAGCAGGAGTCAGCCAAACTGCCAGGACAGGCTGTGCAGGGAGCGGGGGCAGAGTTAACAGCACAGGCAAAGTCCAGGAGGAAGAAGGGAAAGCAGGGCCCTACGAGGGAATGGAAAAGCTCTGAAGGGCTTTAGCAAGGGAAGGAGAGGCAGCAGCCCCTTTGGCCCCATGGGGAGTTCCTGAACAGGCTGGAAGCAAGCAAATAAAGGGATCTGATATACACTTCAGAAAGGTCACCTCAGTAGAGTAGAGAAAGTATTAGAGCAGCCAAGGCCAGCAGGCCATTCAGAATCTAAGAGGCAAATACCCAGGGGAAGGGGCAGGAGTGAGAGAAATGGAGGGTCAGGAAAAGGTCCAGGTTCCTGCCTGAGCAGCTGAGAACAGGGGTAAACTCCATGGGACTGGGCTCACAGGTAGAGACTGCTTTCTTGGTGGGGAGGAAGTAGGGGGCAGGGGGAGAAAGCGGTGGAGGTGGTAATGAGCTGGGCCGTGTTCATGCACCCCAAAACAGAGGTGTGAGGTAGGCAGGCAGGGAAGCAGGCAGGTAAATGGGTCCAGGGCTCAGGAAGCAAGATTTGGGTAGTGATGGCAAATGAGGCCACAGGCGTGGCCACCTCCAGGGGCAGTGTGCAAGGCAAGGTGCTCCACTGAGGTGACAGAGCTCAAGGACGCCACCACTCAAAGACTGCACTGGGGCAGAAGAATCTGTGAGGCAGGTGGCGGCAGAAATGGGAAGGAAGCCAGAAAGGAGCAGCTTTTAGAAGCCCGGGAAAAGAGCCTTTCGACATGGAAGGAATGCCAGAGTGTGCAGCCTGTGCTATCAAAGGTCAAGAATGCCAGGACTGGGTGTGCCCTGGACTTATAGCACCAAATTCAGAGCTCCTGGTAGGGGAACAATCGACTCAGGTGCCCGAGGGCAACAGGGCCGGGGAGGAGGGGAAGAGGTTTCAATGAGACTGGCAGTGAAGGAAGGAAGTAGCTATGGCCAAGGAAGACCGGGGGTCTAGAAAGATGGGAGAGAACAAAGTATGTCAGAGGGATGTGGGATGCAGTCCACAGACAGGATGAGGCTAAAGAGACAGAAAGGACTGGAATTCCAGGTGCCACTCCTGAGACGTGAGAGAGGATGGGACCCACAGGCTGAAGCAAATTAGCCTCAGGCAGGAAAAGGGTCCCTCCTTCACATCACATGAGAAAAGGTTCTCAACATCTGCACATGAAGGCTGCGAGGCAGCAAGTCTGTTGGCTCCTGCTCACACTGCCAGGGGTAAATGTTTAGGGAAGACATGGAAAGTCTAGAACAGTCACTGTGGCACAAGACAGAGAAACCTAAAGAAACTTTTGTACATGACTGGGCAGAGCCTGTGGCCCAGCTGAAGTTGCCTGACAGGGTCAACGTGCTGGGTGATAGGTGATTCTAGAACTTCTCCAGCAACCCCTGGGAAGTTAGGCACAGAGTTCTGCTGGGTGGCAAAAAGGGAGGACAACAGTGCTTGGTGATAGTAAGCGGGAGTGGAGGGAAGACTCCAGGAACCTGGAGGGGGCAAGGAACATGCATGAAGGGCTGGAAGGTCTAGAGTCCAAAAAGCAGGGTAGTTATGCAGAGGGTTTCGGAGGTGGGACAGGTAACCTCGGGAGATGACACAGTCCAGGCTGAGAAAAGGGCAAGTGGGGAGAGGCCACCACGGCAGAGGAGATGGTCAATGTGCCGGGTGAGTCATCGGAATCCCGAATGAGGCGCTAGGTCAGGGGAACAAGACCATAAGCCAAATGTCCTGGTCTTCCATAATGGGAGGAGTACAGCCTGGGAGTGGAAGGAGAGGACAGTATTCCAAAGTGTCACCAGCCCCAAAAGAGTGGGGCTCAGAGCTCTCCAGGCTGAGGGCCTGCTGAACAAGCGAGAAGAAGCCAACCCATTCTACACGTCACCTTAGTGAATCCTCACAATCTTGCAACACAGTCTTATTCCACGGATGGAAACACAGAGGCTCACTGGATGAGACCCTTCCCAAGGTCACAAAGCCAAAGCCTGCAGGACCCAGATTATGAGGTTCAGGCATCCGAAGATCCAATGTGCTCTGCCCCGCCACATGCACAGGGAGACAGGGTAGATTGCATTATTTATGCCCCAGCAATCACTTAGCCCCGTCCAAGGGCTCTCTAATTGGGCCTCACACCATCTCCGAGGAGAAGGGGTCAGGGGCCACCAGCTGCCAGCTAATAAGCAACCGGCTATCCTCCTGAATGGCTTACTGTACTCGCTGAGATGGGAGGCCACTGTAATTACCCAGAGCCCATTAAAAAGAGCCCAGAATGTGATGTGCTAATAGTTCCAGAACAAACACATCAAAATATAGTTGAAGGCAACCCGAGCCCAGAATGGCTATTTCAAGTCAGAATGGCTGACTTGATCGTATTCTACAGGAAAAATCCCTTCCTTCCCACATTTCCCAACAAAGCAGCCAGTGTCTTGATTCAATGACAATGGAGTTTCATTTTAAGGAGGGCAGCAGCCTACCACACTGGTTTGGGGGAGTTAAAAAATATTGGTGCCACAGTCTTGGGCTGATAGAGAAGACCTGAGGAAGGAAAACAGGACAATAGTCTTGTAATAGGCGAGATGGCTGTCGGCATTAATTTGGTTCTTCGTAACTTCCTATTGATTTATTCAGATGCCAATAAGACATAGTGGAAAGGCCTAGAAGAGAAGCATTCAGAGGTTGGAAAGCAGCCCTCGAGTGTTGACACACACTAGGTGAATTTGAGCAATATCCTGGGGCTTCACACCATACTTGGCAAAGACTCGCCAAGCCATGAACAGCATGAGGGGGTGACCGGCAGCTCCTCTATGCTGCACAGAGAGGAAACCCAAGTCCCAGAGCCACTACCTGGAAGATGGCAGCACGTTCTGGAATAACCAGGCATGCCCCACCCATCTGCACATACCAGAATCCCAAGTAAGCCCAGCTCTCATATTGATTATTCTTGCCATACTCGACCAGAAAGCAGCAAGCAAGATCTGTCCTTAAATATTTCAGATTCCAAGAGAACGCACCTTCCATCCAGATTCTTGACCGATAACCTCAGCGACTGACCAGCCTCAAGCAACAGCACAGGCTTCTCAAAGAAGGCTGCTAAGCATTCCTCACTCAGTGTCTTCAAGACTTCAGGTGAAGGAAGGGAATCCTCTCACTTCCCAGGAGCTGGAGCAGAGTCAGATTTTCTCCACAGGCCAAGTTTCAAGGCCAGGCCTTCGGCAGAGGGACATCATCTCAGATTATGAGGTAAGCAAGAGTGATAATGATAAACCTGGGATCGGCTTTTACTATTTTTATCATCTTCCTGGTTCCTGAAATTCTGATCCTCACAGCGGGGAAAAGCTATCATCCACACTGTGAGGAAATCGGCAAGGCACCTCAGACAACCCCACTCTAATTTATGGGAAGCGTTTTTAAAACAGTAAATTCCAAATAGGGCACTGTATCCAGACACAGGATAAGCAAACTGGCAACACACACAAAGAAAATACTACCGAATCGCTGGGAGAATCTTCAGAAATTTTTTTCAACATTGAAAATTCACATCGCTACAGCTCTCATCATTACTGATGTGCTGAGGCACACCGTGCCTTTCCCTCTTGTAATCTGTTCAACGGTTACTTCATGCTCCTCGCCTTGGGTTGAAGTTTGAGATTCCCCTTCTTCCCTCTGCCAAGAAGAGTGACTTCGGGGCTGTGAAAGAACATGGCATTCTCCTTCCTCTCGGCCTTTATCTCAGGCTTCAGAGGAAGACGCCTCCGTTCATTTCTTAGGTGTTGGGTAAACTTTACCTCCAGCTGTCCCTACTAAGCACTTCGCCAACAAAGGACACCGAATGACTTCTAACACCAGGATTTTAAATTATGTAAATGTCGTCCGGTGTTAAAAGCTCCATTCGGGATGTATGCTGTATGCTGTATGCGATCTAAGGCATCCCTGGAGAGTCTTCCCTGCCACCGCTCCTCACATCACTGGCCTGATGTCCTGAGCCTCTACCCCCAACACACAGCACAGCGCATCCTCCACCCTGGCCTAGAGCTGCCACCACCCTGCCTGAGCCTGTACTAACACAGAACCCTCTCCCTCTCCCTGCTCCCCCTCCCTGGCTCTCCACACAGCAGCGGGGTACCCATGGACAAAGCAAATCCATTCACCTCACACCCCTGCTCAGAACCCTCCAGCAGCTTCCTTCCAATCATACTCAAAATAAAATCGCAACTGCTGACCATAGCCAGGCAGGCCAGTGGGACGCAGGCCTGTCCTGGTCGCCCCCCTCATCTTTGTCCACTTTCCCCCGGGGAATTGGGGTAGGGGGGTTGGGTCCCCCATTAAAGTCACACTAGCCTACTTGCAGAGGCCTGGGCACTTGCTGTTGGCTCTACCTGGGAGGACGCTGTCCTTCCACATTTTCCCATGGCTCATCTCCCTCTCCCCATGGCTGGGTCTCTGCTCACCCATAACCTCCCTGAGGAGGCCTTCAGAGCCACTCCACCCTCTGCCACCCCTCCCTCCCTATTGCCCCCAGTCTCCACCTGGCATTACAGCTTACACCGGCTACTTGTTTGCATCTCTTTCACCTGTCCCCAAACCTGGGCTGGCTAGTTTACTGTCACACCTCAGTGCCTGGCCCATGGAGGCCACTCCACACATACTTACAATCACTCTTCTAACCAGACCTCTAGCCCCATCCTATCAAGAAGGCACTAAGTCCAACCAAAGCTGACTCTTACCTGCTGAAGACCTAAGAAATCAGAACCAATCACATTTCTGGGATAAGCATCACCACTCAGCGAATACACTGAGATTCGGCATGGACACTTGTCCCTGTCGCCCCATAGTGTGGAGCCACGGCACCCCCTTCCATCAGTCTATAAGAGCTGGGGTGGCCATCATAGGAAAAGGCTTCCTACTTTATGATTCCCCTTCTTCAGATAAAGTTAGGGACATCGGGAAAAAAAAGGCCATTCTTGGTTATATTTCCCAATCTCTGAATTGGCAGAGAAACCAGTAAGAATAATTAGGTGCCCAGTTCATAACTCTCTTCCCATGCTGATCTCACTCTACATTTTGGGTTTGGGCTGTTTTGTTTTGTTTTGTTTTTTAAGTATTTTGATAACAAAATGGTTTTTAAAATCCAAAAAAAGTAATTTTTTCCTAAAATAGTTATATTTAGCTATATTTACTTTTCTTTGAAGAAAAATGCCCACGTTATAGAGCCTTTCTTAAAATTAGAGTAAGATAGGACATTGACAGATGTATTATTTCATTATTTTTGAAATTAAAATGGGATCAATTTGTCATAGCTACAAAATTAGCCTAAATATCTCAAAATATCAGCACTGAGAAATAAACAGTAGTAAACTTTTCTAATGAAGCTTGCATCCCTTTGAGCTTTAAAACATATACACTGAGGTCCCAGCCCATAACTGCACATCCTCCATACAGATTCAGTCCTCCCAGAACAACAATTTAAGTAGCTCTGATACTGATTTTTATCTTGTGTCTCCAAGCTGAGATGGGTTACTATAAAAATGAGGGGCGAGGGAAGGGCCACATGGACGCTTGCTGATAAAAGCTGATTGGCAGGGACCCAAGATGATGGTGGCAGGAGAGATCATCAACCAAACCAACAATGCACACACTGTGTGCAAAAATGAACAGAAATAACCAGTGCCCTGGCCGGCTCCTCAGTCTGTCTGGGTTACAGTGGTCCCAGAGCCATTAGGACCACTGCTGCACCCCATGAGTGGAGAGCAGTTAAGCTAACCATGCAGTTTAAAACAGGCTCTTGACCACACAATCTCCAGTGTTCATCACCCTCAGACTTACCTGCACTCCTTATACTTTCTAGGAAACGCCGAGGCTCACTTTTAACCTAAAATGGGCAAACTTTCTTCCTGTGCCACTCTGTCCTGTCCTAGTTCCCCACCGGGTTAAATAAGAGGGCCTCAAAGGGGAAAAGAAGGAAGTGTTATAGGAGGGAGGGAGGGGGTGGTCGGGGAGTGGTAACAGCCCAGAAATAGAAAAGATGGAGAGAGAGAGACACAGAAACAGAGAAAGGGAGGGAGAAAAAGACAACAAACAGCAGAGAGAGAAACAGAAAGACTAAAGACAGAGACGAGAAAACACAGTGAGAGAAAGAAAAAGACAAGGGACAACGGAGAGAAAATGACACAAAGGGCGAGAGAAAGAGAAGGGAAAAGTTCACGGGGGCGGGGTGGGGGGGAGGAGTGATGTGTTTCATGGAAAAGCTATCTGTTACTGAGTCGTTCCTTTTCCATGTACTGTATTATGCCATATGTGGGAAGTGAACAAGGCTGGAACTCCGCCTAAGAACATCTGCCACGGACTTTAAAGCCCTAATAATAGCACAGCTGGTGTCCCCAGCCTAATGAGCTCACTACCCACGTGACCGCTCTTCCCCGGCAGCTCCTCCCCAGAGAGAAGGCGGCCAACAGCCGCCAGGCCCCACCTCTCCGCCATCCCTCCCCCAGGCTTCATTTCCTCCACTGCCTTCCCCACTCCCTTCTCCCAACACCACCCCCACTCTCCCGAACTCAGTTACCCCGATGTGGCAGTTCCTATGAACAGAGATATTCTTAACAGGAAAGGCACAGATCAGAAACAAAAGGGAGGACACCACTACAACTCTTCCAGACATTAAAAGGATAATGGTTACGTCAAGAAATTCAACAGCTTCAATGACATAGACCACTCCTGGAAACATACAACTTAACCAAAACTAACACAAGAGGAAAGAACAGATCAGAATAACTCCATCTTTATTAAAGCAATGGAACTCCTAATGAAAAACTTTGCCAGATCCCATGAAAGGCCAGTGTGCCATCAGCTGTGCCTTAAAGCCAGGGTACCGGGTGCCAGCTCCTCCAGGAGCCCTGGTGACCATCTGGGGAAGCCGGTCTGTGGCAGGGAGGCTCTCAGCCAGCTTGACTTTCCCACTGACCACTGCGTGTTGCTAGGAGAAAACCATGCACAGCAAAATGGGCAAGCAGGGTGGGAAGGCTGTGAACAAAGAAGTGAGCTTTCACAAGGCTGGGAAGTTTTAACCCTCTCTGGTAGGTATACTTTTTTGAAAGTAATTCCCATACAGTGTGTACTTAGAAAAGTCCTCTAGTACTCTGAAGAACCCATACCTTAGCATCAGGAAGGGCAAGCATTTCAGCTTCTAAGGGGGAGCCTGTCGGAAAGGGACAGAAAGGAGACTCCAGTTGGCACTGATATCGTATCCATAGCAATTTGGAAGAGATGATGAAAAATATGGAACCTCTCTCGCGTGCGCACGCTCAGTCCAAGCAACACCTCCCCACCGTGAAGAAGAGCTGAATGGACATGATACATGGGACTTATTTGCCAGAAAAAGACAAGAGGCCACATTTCAGAAACCACGCTTGGTAACATACAAACGCATGGATGTGTCGCTAAGTACGCAGTATGGAGGCTGGCAAATTACTAGATTCTGCCCTGCCTATGGGGTAATTACATCAACAGCAGTCACATGGTTAGCTCAAAGGTGGACAATCGTGAATTTTTTCTACTACTAAATACTGTTCCACACTATAAGATAGCGTTTTATATCTTGTTAATGCCATGAACAAATTACCTGAGCCTTGACAATTTCCTGTTTTGATTTAGAACATCAAGCCACTCTTGCCAGAAGTCAACGCTACAAAATTCACCAAAACTTAAAAAGAACAATTATAGTACCTGAAGGACCATCGTAAGTGCTTGTATACATTATTCCCTTTTGTTGGAATGTTTAATATACTGAGAAGAATCCTTTCCAAGACACAGCACAGTTGTTTCCATTCCCAAAACAGAATCAAGGGCCGTTCAGTTTTACCAAACTGCCTTTTCACTTTTTACTCTCTTGAGTCAGTCAGACATCCAGGCCAAGACTATGGTTCTCAAGCCTCATCCTCCTCCTGCTCCATCTTCTGGCCCACGACAGTGCCCTGCCGAGCCATATGGGAGCATCGGGAAAAATGAAAAATCAGTAATACGGATTCTATCTTTATTACAAATGTTGACGTTTTGTTCATCATTGATTTCTTTGTGCTCATTTAGAATTTTTTTTTTTAGAAATACCACACTAAAATATTATTTCTCTTGATTACTTAAATTGTGCCTCTATCATATCACCCTAGGCCTGGCCCTGGGTCACCATCATAACAATAAACCCTGCATGAACCAAGGAAAAATAAGTAAACACCCAGGCTTCATTAACTACCCCAAAGACTGGACAACAGCTGTCTTTTTTTTTTTTTAAAGATTTTATTTATTAGACAGAGATCACAAGTAGGCAGAGAGGCAGGTAGAGAAAGAGGAGGAAGGGAAGCAGGCTTCCTGCTGAGCAGAGAGCCAGATGCGGGGCTCGATCCCAGGACCCTGGGATCATGACCTGAGCCGAAAGCAGAGGCCCTAACCCACTGAGCCACCCAGGCGCCCCAAAGACAACAACTGTCTTAAGGACCATGTACAGGGTGTGCGTTGTATGTTCCAAATGACTCCACGGGGGGGGGGGGGGACGATGGGATGGAAACCCCAGATCAGGGCACTGTTAAATTCCATGGAACAGATAACTATCTTACATCATGTTACATTAGAATCTCACAGTTTCCCAATTCGCTGGAACCTTTCACTGTCTTATGCATGCCTTACACATCCATCTTGCACAAATACCTCCTCATTGGTAACCATCACTATCCTGATCCTTATGTCTGTTTAGACCTCCAGAAAATGGAAGTAAGACCTCTGGAGTATACTTTTGTGTCTGGTCTCCTCAGCTCAACATTTCCTCGCAACATTCATCTACTTGTTGCGTCGATCAATAGCTCATCCCTTCTTACTGCTGAGCAGTAGTGCACTGTATGGATAAACCACGATTTTGTTGACACGGTCACTGGTTAATAGACATTTGGGCTTCTCCACCTGGGGACTAACAGGGGCAAAGCTGCTACTGACTAAGCAGCAGCACACATTTCTGTTGAATATACACCCAGGCGTGAATCTCGGGCTCATAATATAGATGGTCAGCGTGAGTAACTATCGCCAATCTTCCTAGTGGTTGTTGTTCTTTGTATGTGGTGCGTGAGGTTTCCTTCCACCTGTTCCACACCCTCACCAGCGGCTGGTACTGCCGCGTTGCTTATTTTATCCACTGTGACAGGCAGAAGTTATCCTTGCTAAAACAAGCAACTTCTAATTCCCTCCCATTTCACCATGATTCCCCAGCTCTAACAACACAAACTGAAAACCCTCAAGTTACACATACAAGGGTCACAAGAAAGTGCAGCAAAACCCCTAATTCCAAACTCACTAATTTGGGGAACTCATCAAACATGCCTCCCCCCGCCATGAGATAAGCATAAGGGAAGCTTGGCAAGAACACTTGAAAATATTCCTGAAGCCACAACAATCTTCATGGTCAACATGTTACCATGCTTCCAAGGCGAAGGCAGCATCACTTCTAGATACAACTCCACAAATATTTGCATACCAACAAGTGTAAACAAACCCAGAGAACATTTTAGCTGCTATCTTGTAGGGCTCCGCACAGCAGAGAGAACCCAGGAACCTCATGCTTGCTGCAAACACACTCTCTTCCCCCAGCAACTCTGGTCTCCTCCCAGGTAGACCTCTGGGAGTTCTTCCCATGACATCACCACTGTCTGCACCTCGATGGCCCCCAAGCCCTCCCCTCACACGCAGATCTCTCCCCTAAGCCTCAGGCCCAGATGTCGCACTGCCCTCAACACCTCCATCAAACTCAGGACCTCCCAAACAAGGTCCTGCCCACCTTCATCACCACCCACTCCCCCATGGCGCAACTGAGTTATCACAATTGAGTTAGCCAATTCAAAATTCTCAGCCTCATCCTTGAGGCCACCCCTGGCAAACCTTAATCACCATCTCTTCGAAGGGCAAGCCGAGGCATCCCCTCCAGGTCACCCAAAGGAATCCATCCGCTTTAACCACACTATCACTCACTGTCTGAAGTCACACCCTCTCTCACCTCTAGCCAAGTCAGAGCTCCAGCACAGGTCATTCCAGTGGCGGCGGATAGGGCTGGGGACCACACACATGCCTGGGCACACACACCTGTGAAGTCAGCGCCACCCCTCATGACACCCCCACCCGCCATGGCCTTCTCTTTGCTGCATCCCTGCTCTCCTACTGAACAAATGTGGGGGCAACTTCTGAGTCTGTGAGGTAAATTCTCACATTTGATTACACTGAGATTCTCTGCCGTGCAGCCTCTTCAATCAGGATAGCATAAAGGATGATGAAAAACGGTATGTTTGATGATAAAATAACCAAACTCTTCATTATTCCCTTTGTTCCCTTCCATATGAGCACTGTTTCTCTTCTAGTATCAAGAGACTTAGCAGAGCTGAAAGTTGTTCAAGTTCACACTCAATAGTTGCTATGACATTCCTCTTCTACTCTTTTAATGACACAAACTATTTTCCTATCTTTTCAGTACAGTATAAACACACCTACTGCATCAGTCAACAGTTTACAGCCTATTTGTTTTCCCAGTGATTTGCTTGTCATACTTTTATCTGTTGTAATAGAATATTCTGCCTGTCTTCTCAAACAGAAAGATATTTTCTCAAATACTTAACACCGAACTACACTCCTTCCACAAGAGACCTTGGAAATGTCTTGATATTTGTGTCCAAATATCAAGTCTAAAGGGATTTCTCTGATGCCTCAGGATCCTTGCAAAGTGAACCGCTTCTCCTCAAAGCCAAAGGAGGGAAGTTCATTGTCAGGTGAGCAAAATTCACAGCCCACATCATTGCCTTAGGTCATGGGGGCTATTCCTGCCAGAACCACAAGGACAAGGCCCACAGCCCTGGGGCGTGGCACAGGATACGTGCTCAGAAATGACTCGGGAATGAACACATCATAAGGAATTCAGTAACAATAATAATAGCCAACACAAAATGTTTACTGTGAGCCATGCATACACATTAAATTCACGTAATCCCTTTAATAACCATATGAGATTATCATACAACGTAATGATTCAGAAATTGGCTGCCCCAAACAGGAGTTTTTGCCGGGTTCAACACAAATAACCCTGGAAAAGCACCAATCTTAGAGGGGGAAAAAAAAAAAGAACATGACTTCAAACATATCAACAGTGTGCTACAGTTGATCCCAACAAACTATTAACTCTGGAGGATTTTATTTTTTTTAAAGATTTTATTTATTTATTTATTTGACAGAGAGAGAAAGAGAGATCACAAGTAGGCAGAGAGGCAGGCAGAGGGAGGGGGGAAGCAGGCT
>ML104695.1:28907-50694 GCA_003697995.1 Taxidea taxus jeffersonii | reverse complement strand
GGTAAATGAAAACCTTACGTGGTGGAGCCTCCACTTAACAAGCTAAGTTATTTCTGTGCACGTTAAATGAGTAGTGAACTTCACTGGGGTAAGATATAAGTGTTTCTTCAAAACCTGTATATCTGCCTGAATTGGACATCTTCTGTGGAGAAATTAATGCATAATAAACAAACCAAAAGGTAAACCAGCAAATAAACTCCTCTTTCTAAAAAACATCAAGTAGATAGTTTAATTAGCAAGTTGTTCTTCACACTCAAATCTCGGGTAACTAATGAAGAAAGTAAAAATTTGCCTGCCTATTTATCAGGCTGGAGTAACAGACACAGATAAAGCCTCAAACAGTACTACTCCCAAGAATGGTGCTGTTGGAAAGTGTTGTGACAAACCTGTCTGTGAGTGACAAGGCTTGCTTATATCCTGAGAGACTTTATTCTTGAAGATCATGGACCAGCAGAAACATGGCTGTGTGTAATTATATCAGCAAGAGTAAAACATCGCACTCTTGTCTGGAGAATCTTAAGTCATTTTGACATAGAGAAGCAATCGTTTTACAGCTGAGATGCACAGCTTCAGATAAGGGGTTTCTGGATGCAACACCAGCATGTATCTTAACTTGGTACTTGCTAAGGGAAGAGGATGTTTGTTCACTTTGCAGTCCTGAAGTACAGACCCTTTTATGTACAGCTCTGCTTTGCTCTGAGCCTGTCACAGCACTACTGCATGTAAATTTCACCTAAACTCCGTTCCTCCCCAAGTCTTACAATAACTGTTATCTTTTCCTTTGTTTTGTGAGATGGTTCAAGATTCCTCTGGTGTGCATTTTTCTTCATTGCAGTGCATCAGTAAATCTGAATATCAGGCTAGAGATTTGTTCCTGTGGTCCTTAAGTCTGTAGGGCTAACACACTGCCAACTCTTGGGGACTTATTTTATTTTATTTTAAACTTTTTACTTTTTTTTTTTAAGAATTTATTTGTTTATTTGACAGAGAGAGATCACAAGTAGGCAGAGAGAGAGGGGAGGAGGAAGCAGGCTCCCTGCCGAGCAGAGAGCCCAATGCAGGACTCGATCCCAGGACCCTGAGATCATGACCTGAGCCAAAGGCAGAGGCTTAACCCACTGAGCCACCCAGGCGCCCTTGGAGACTTATTTTATTTATTTTTAAAGATTTTTATTTATTTATTTGTTAGAGAGAGAGAGAGAGAGAGAGCGAGCACAGGCAGACAGAGAGGCAGGCAGAGGCAGAGGGAGAAGCAGGCTTCCTGCCGAGCAAGGAGCCCGATGTGGGACTCGATCCCAGGACGCTGGGATCATGACCTGAGCCGAAGGCAGCTGCTTAACCAACTGAGCCACCCAGGCGTCCCTGGAGACTTATTTTAAAAGAAAACTAAAAATGAATCAGGATCAGAGCTTAGCAGAGCTTGCTAGTAGAACAACTACCTGCATTGTGGGTCTCTCGAGTGTCTTTTTTTTTGTGTGTGTGTTTTAAAGTCAATTTTAGAGCCATAAGGAACTTTTTAGATCTTCTTTCTCATTGGTTGTCAGATGTTTCACAACTTTGAAAACTTTTGTCAGAGAAAAGATGTGGTGACCGGGAAGTAGTATTTGATAGTCTCTTAAACCTGGCTCACATTTCCTGCTGCGTGGAAGGAGGCACCATGCTTGTAATGTGCCCAAACTCACACGTCGTATTTGTGGATCTGATTCCTCTAATTCTTGGCCCATTGTTTAGTTTTTCCACACTAAAAAAATGGGATTTAATTACAGTTACTTCTAATGACTCATTTGTGTTGTTGCTTGCAGTGCTAGTTTTTAAAGTAGAATGAAAATGCAAATAACACTGATTAATTAGGTAGGAACTCAGGGGAAAATCTCATTTCTTCCGAATGGGGAAACTCATTTCTTTTCCAACACAATGAAAAGTATAGGATTGGTGAGCAGGGAAATTCGTAGTAAGAAGAATAGGATTTCCGTTTTGTTTCCATGAGAGCAACCTTTGTTAAATGGTAGAACAAAATTTTGAAAGTGTGAAAGGCACTGGGAAGACCCTCACTGCACTAGCTTTTCACGGCTCTCTGAAGTTACATCTTATAATTATTTTTCCTGTCACCTTTTTAAAAAAAATTTTTTAATTAACATATAATGTAATATTAGCCCCATGGGTGCAGGTCTGTGAATCGTCAGGCTTACACATTTCACAGCACTCACCATAGCACATACCCTCCCCAGTGTCCATATTTTGCTGTCTCCTTTTGTCATTAGTTTTTTTTCTTTCCTGAGAGGTAGGAAAGGTGCTTTCTCCCTTTTATTTTCATCATAGAGTGGAAGACACCAGGGGAATTACTGATCTGGCTCCTTTTCCTGTCTCCCTCGAGTGCTGTAGTAGGCCCCTTACTGCCAGTTGTTTACTCCGAGCCACACTTTATTACCATCATGAGTCATTGTTACATCATTCAGGATAGTTACTTCTCAAAGATTAATCATGGAGTTCTTATCCACTCTTTAATATATTCAAGGCATGTTGTGGGCTTGAGGCTGACTATACTGGACAGTTTAGGTATTTACACATTGAAGGGTAATAATGCTCAAAAATAAAAAACAGCAGAGGACTTTTTATTTAATATATTTGCCATTTCCTCCTCATTTCCAGTCCTGTGTGTCTGTTCAGTGGGTTTAACTGCATGAATATTTATTTAGTACTCAATTTAGTTAGAATAGAAGATACAAAGGCAGGGTTCCTTCCTACCTTCAAGGAGCTTGTTACCCTACGTGAAAATTAACTGGAGTGTTTATGTAGCAGCCAGACTACAGGGATCCACTCTGAGCCAGGAGTGTCTATTTATGAATTCTCTTGGCAGGAAGGAATGGGGGGTAGCTGTGACTAGAAAAACCTAATCAGTTCCCAGGTCAATGAATAGCTGGCTTTGATTCTTTGCTCTGTGAAATGCTCTAAATAGGGAGTATCTAGGCAAGATGCTCTGTGAGAGGACACTAGTAGAACAGAGTAGTTCATACATCTTGATTCATTTAGCGGGTTCCGTAGAGGTTGTGAGGTTCATTTCACTGGTATAATTAGGAAGGGAACAGTTCAGCTGAGCCTCCAAAGCTGGCTAGGACTTTGCTACCTACAGGAGAATGGAGGGTATTTCATATGAGGATGGTGTGAAAGCAAAGTTGGTATTAGCCTACTAGACCTGTTTGGGAAGTAAGACTAGAGTGATACGCTCTTTTTGGGTATAGTGGGAAATAAGATGTGAAAAGCAGATTGATGATAATTTACGGAGTACTGTATGTAGTAGCCCAAAGATTTACCCTGTGGACTGGGGCATTTTTTTTTTTTTAACAGGTTGGTAGCACGGTCAGTGTACAGATTGAGAAGAGAGACGCTGGGGTCTCTCTCCCTAGGGTAAGAAGACGTATTATGCATCCACAGTTGAGTGGCATGGAAGGCAGGGCTGAGAGCATGAGATTTTAGGGTGGAAGAATAGGACTGAAACATGACTGGTAGCCTACTAGGGGAAAGGGAGAGGAACGGTGTACACCCAAATTGAGATTATGGGGAGAATAGTTTTGCTGTACCGTTTTATTTTAAGGGAATGCATTTTCTTAAGTTTTATTCAGCTGTGGTTTATGCCTACATAGCCTCAGGACCAGGAGCCACTAGAAAATTGTGTTTTAAAATCAAGCCTTGTGAGAGAAAAATAGACTGTCAGAGGTATTAAAGCATCTGGAAGTTTTAGAACTATCCCTAACAATAGGATTGTGGTTCTTGTTAGTAAGCATGATAAAGATAGAGAAATTATTACCCATTATATTCTTCACTTGGTTTAAAAACTATACCATGATTTATGTTTCCTTTTTCTGTTCTTACTCTAGAATGTTTTTCGAGCCTACTACAGACCTACTTTACATAAAGAAACTCTAGGTATGCTGCTATAATTTTTAATAAAGTAGGAGGGATATAACCTAGATGACTGGTACTGAGAATTCCCTTCTGAGTTATGGGTGTCTACTTTATTTTGAATCTTCCATCAGAGCTAAACCAGGCTCTCAAAGAAGAGCTGGATCCAGGTAAGCAAAAAAGAGTCCTAGCAGGTTAGTCAGGAATTTCAGGTTAAGCCACTCTCACCTCATTGTCTGGAGACTGTCTGTTCCTATTGGGGAATGTTTTCTCAAATATTTGCTTAAAATGAAAAGTGGGGGTCGCTTGGGTGGCTCAGTGGGTTAAAGCCTCTGTCTTCGGCTCAGGTCTTGTTCTCAGGGTCCTGGGATCGAGCCCCGCAGTGGGCTCTCTGCTCAGCAGGGAGCCTGCTTCCCTCTCTCTCTGCCTGCCTCTCTGCCTATTTGTGATCTCTGTCTGTCAAATAAATAAAATCTTTAAAATAAAATAAAATGAAAAGGGTAGAACTTGGTTCTTCGGGTGTGAAAAAAAAAATCTTACTCTTTTTATATATATAGCACAGATACATACACAACACACACAGAGTATCTGTGGCATTAAATTTCGTTGGGAGAGGCCATGAGGAAAACAAGATCGAAAAACTCTGTGTTGTAGGAGTTTGTTTTGTTTTGTTTTTTTAAAGAGTGGAAATCCTGTTTTCTTTAAACCAAAAACTAAACCTAATCATCTGTTGGAAACTTTTGGTATGCCAATCAGGATATTTTTTATTTCTTACTGTTTAGTTGGAGCAAGGAAATTTCTTTTTGATCCTGCTGAACCAAGGTCAAAGTTGATTTGTAGCAATTTATGCAAATGTAAGTGATACTTACCCTAAACATTGTTAATCATGAACACTTAGGAAAAGATGGCCAAACAAATAAATAGACTGTATTTATTTTCATTAGATTAGGTATTTTCATTAGGTGACATATTTAAAGAGTCAGAATACTAATACTGCTTTCATAATTATTTTTTTCATTTATGTTGGAATATCTAGAAGACCATAGGATTATTAAATACTTCCTTTATATTTCTGTGTGGCACTAATTGTGATTTGAGTTTTCCTCCCAAAACTAAAAATTGGTTACTATTTCTGTGGTTTTACAAAAAACTATTTTACAGTGTTATATTGTAAATGCTTAAAGTCAGTCTCTTACCTTTTAAAATCAGCTATTGGATTTCATGGTCCTCTGGTAGTTTCAGATAGTAATTGGATTTCCGTACTTCTTGGTACTCTGGTAGTTTGAGACAGTAGTTGACAGATTGTAAAAGAGTAACAGCTCTGGGAAGTGAGCCATGGATTATTGAAATACTGTTAATTCCATTTATTGTTTCTATAATATGAAATGCAGTTTTATAAATTATGTATTTGGAAAAGTACCAGATAACAAAGGTAAATTAAAATTAGCTATGAAATACTTTTACATATAGCACAGAAGGACATTCCCACTTTTTTGTGTTTGAAGTAGAATGGAAGCAGGAATGTTTGTGAAGTACCCATAAGATGGGCATGGGAATTCTTATTTGTTTCCCATAGTCTAAGTTTAAATTTTTCTCTCTGGCCATAGGACATTGTGTGTGCACATGCATGTATGTGTGTGATAAAAAACACAGATTTACCCTTCTTAACAAATTTTTAAGTGTATAGTACAGTATTGTTAACTATAAACACAATGTTGTATGGTAGATCTAGAACTTTTTCATATAGTATGATTAAAACTCTGTGCCCATTGAACAAAAACTCTTCATTTCTGTCCCATTTCCTGGCAAGCACCATTCTACTTTTTGTTTCTGTGATTGTTGACTACTTCCCGTACCTCACATAAGTGGAATCTTGCTGTATTCATCCTGTGACTGGCTTATTTCACCTAGCATAATGTCCTCAAGGGGCATCCATGTTGTTGCATATGACATGATTTTCTTCTTTTTAATGGTTGAACAATATTCCACTGTATATATCCCCACATTTTCTTTATCTCTTTGTTCATCAGTGGACTTTTAGGTTGTTTCTACCTCTTGGCTCTTGTGAATAATGCTGAAGTGAACACGGAAGTTCACATACCTCTGTGAGATCCTGATTTCAATTCCTTTGGGTAAATATCCAGAAGTTGTATTGCTGGATAATATGGCAGCTCTATTTTTTTCTTTTCTTTTTTTTTTAAGAACCTCTATTCTATTTCCCATAGCAGCTTTATCATTTTACATTCCTAGCAACAGTTTACAAGTATTCAAATTTCTCTGCATTTTCACCAACATTTTTTTTTCATTTTTTCTTTTTTCCCTTCCCTCCCTTCCTCCTTCTTTCCTTCCTTCCTTCCTTCCTTCCTTCTTTTGCTATCCTAACAAGTGTAAGTTGATACCACATACTGGTTTTGATTTACATTTACCTGATGATTAGTGATGTTGAACATTTTCCATGTGTCTGTGGGCTATTTTTATGTATTCTTTGGAGAAATGTCTATTCAGTTCCCTTGCCCATTTTTTTAAAGATTTTTTTTTTGAAGATTTTATTTACTTATTTGACAGAAAGATCACAAGTAGGCAGAGAGGCAAGCAGAGAGAGAGGAAGAAGCAGGCTCCCTGCTGAGCAGAAAGCCCTATGCGGGGCTCCATCCCAGGACCCTGAGACCATGACCTGAGCCAAAGGCAGAGGCTTAACCCACTGAGCCACCCATGCACCCCCTTTTTTAAGATTTTATTTATTTATTGGATAGAGAGAGAACACAAGTAGGGGGAGTGGCAGGCAGAGGGAGAAACAAGGTCCCTGCTGAGCAGAGAGCCTCATGTGGGGGCTCCATCCCAGGTCCCTGGGATCAAGACCTGAGTTGAAGGCAGACACTTAACTGACGGAGCCATCCAGGTGCCCCTCTTTGCCCATTTTTTAATCAGGGTGTTTTGTTTTGAGATGTTTGCTTTTGAGAAGTAGGAGTTCCTTATATATTGTGATTATTAACCCCTTATCAGGTACAAGGTTTACAAATATTTTCTCCCGTTCTGTAGCTTGCCTTTTTTCACTCTGTTGATTGTTTTCATGGCTGTGCTGGTAGTCTTTTAGTTTGAAGTAGTCCCACTTGTCTGTTTTTGCCTTTGTTGCTTGTTCTTTTCGTATCATATCCAAGAAATCATTGATAAGACCAATGTTACAAAGTTTTCTCTCTTTGTTTTCTTTTAGAAGTTTTACATTTTCAGGTTTTGAGTTTGTCTTTAATCCATTTTGGGTTGATTTTTGTGTATAGTGTAAGATAAGGGTCCAGTTTCCCTTTTCAGCATGTGGATATCCAGTTTTTCAGCACCATTTATTGGAGAAACTATTCTATCCCTGTTCTGTAGTCTTGGTGCCCTTGTTCAAAATTAGTTAACCATATATGTGTGAATTTATTTCTGGGCTCTCCATTCTGTTCCATTGGTCTGTGGGTTTGCGTTTATGCCAGTACCATTCTGTTATAAGTACTGTAACTTTGTAGTATTTTTTAAAGAAATATGAGGTCTCCAGCTTGGTTCTTTTTTCTCAAGGTTATTTAGGATATTCAGGATCCTTTGTGGTTGTTCGATAGGACTTTTAGGGTTGTTTTTTCTATTTCTGCAAAAAATGGCATTGGAGCTTCTATAAGGATTGCACTGAATATATAGATCACCTTGGGTGGTAAGGACACTTAACAATATAAAGCCTTCCAGTCTATGAATATGGATATCTTTCTAGTTATTTATGTCCTCTTTAGCAATATTTGGTTGTTATTAGTGTACAGGTATTTTACTTCCTTGGTTAAGTTTATTTTTAAGTATTTTATTCTTTTGGATGAGATTGTAATTGAGATTTTCCAGAATTTTCTTTTTGGATTATTTATTGCTCAGGTATGTAAACACAACTAATTTTTGTATGTTGTTTTTATATCCTGCAACATTACTGAATTCATTTTTTAAACAATATTTTTAAAAGATTTTATTTATTTGACAGAGAGAGATCACAAGTAGGCAGAGAGGCAGGCAGAGAGAGAGGGAAGCAGACTCCCTGCTGAGCAGAGAACCCAATTCGGGGCTCGATCCCAGGACCCTGAGATCATGACCTGAGCTGAAGGCAGAGGCTTAACCCACTGAGCCACCCAGGCGCCCCCTGAATTCATTTGTTGGTGCTTACAGTTGTCTTATGGAATCTTTAGGGTTTTTTTTTTTCTACTTACAAGATTATGTCAACTGCACAGAGATAATTTTACTTATTCATTTCCAGTTTGGATGCTTTTTATTTCTTTTCCTTATCTCTGTGACAGAGGACATTTAATGTGATCCAGGGTAGATAAAGAATCAAAAAAGTTGAGAATTCTTCTGGGTATATCAATTCTTAAATAAGAGCTACTTATTTTAAAGTAATGCCAATTATAACATGGTTCTCCCATGTTTATTCATTTATTTTTTTAGAAAAGATTTTATTTATTTGACATACAGGGATCACAAGTAGGCAAAGAGGCAGGCAGGGGGTGGGTGAAGCAGGCTCCCTGCTGAGCAGAGAGCCCAATGCAGGGCTCCATCCCAGGCCCCTAGGATCATGACCTGAGCTGAAGGCAGAGGCCTTAACCCACTGAGCCACCCAGGCATCTCCCCCCCTTTTTAAAAGATTATATTTATTTGACAGAGATTACAAGTAGGCAGAGAGGCAGGCTGAGAAACAGGGAAACACTCCCATAGTGGGATTTTTTTTTTTTTTGATGACTATAACTTTAATTTTTAAGTGTGCAGAAAAAGATTCAGTTGGTATTTTGATTGGTATTATATTAAGTCAGGGATTAATTTATGACAGTTGCAATCTTTATCATAGTAAATTCTTCTATTCAAAAGTGAAGTGTCTGTGTGCTGAGGTGGCTCAGTCAGTTAAGCGTCTAACTCTTGATTTCAGCTCAGATTATGATCTCAAGATCATGAGATTGAGCCCTGCACTTGAGATTCTCTCCCTCTCCCCATGCCCTTCACATGTGTACTCTGTCTCTTTCTTTAAAAAAAAAAAAATTGAAATGTCTTTCCATTTTTTATCTTCTTACTCCCAAAATACTTTATTTATGGCCTACAAATTTTAAAGCTTATCCTTAGATATATAATTTAATTTGATATATTCTAATTTGTTAATTTAAGGATTCTAAAAAATTGGTTTTGGTTGTTTTTTCAATTGATTTTGGTTTGCTTGCTTTCTAGGAACATAGTCATATATACTACAAATAATGAGAATTTTGTATTTTTACTATTTATCCATCTTATTTTTTTTCTCTTGTGGATTTCACCTGCTTAGTACTTACAGAATAATCCACTGACACATTAATATTCAGTGTTCTATTATGTGTTAGGAGACACAGTGAATAAGTACACATACAGTATGTTGGATATGGTCCTAAGTGTTATAGGTATTTGTGGAGTTGTGATTGCGGGTTACTATTTTACATAGGGATATCAGAGATAGTCTCGCTGTGAAGGCAATAGTTGGGTAGAGCCCTGACAGAAGTGAGGAAGCAAGCCATCTGGGGGGAAAAGAGTGCTTTAGTAGTCTGAACAGAAAGTGTAAAGGCCGAGAGACAGAGCTCCTTTATGGTATTCAAGGAAAAGGAAGGAGGGCTGTGTGGCTGAAGTAGACTGAAGAGGGAGAGAAGTAGGAGAAAAAGAATTACAGATAACAAATCCTACCGCATGGTAATAATAGCAGATAATAGTAATGAACATGTGTGAAGACTTGTTCCAAGTATTTAACTATTCTTTCATCGAATCCTTAAAATAACCTTAAGAGGGGGAGGCACTGTTTTCTCCTTTTTATGAGCAACCTGATTTCAGAGAGAGAATATGAATGAATTTGCCCAAGATCATACAACTAGAAAGTTGTGAAATCAGGTTTCATAGATCAGTATTTTGATTCCAAAGTACATATCCTTAATCATGACACTGTGCTAGATCGGGGGAGTTGCTAAGGTATGGTGAGTCCAGTAGCCAAGTATAGATTTGATGTTCTAGAAATAAGGGAATTACTGAAGGCTTGACTTTAAGCCTTTACTGTTATTATAGTACAAATTTTATGTCCCCTCTAAGTTTCTTAAAGTCTAGGAAAGTCTTGTTCATTTCTGAAGCTCTGCCGCCAGTCTCTAGCACATTCTGTTATATATGATATTGGCTGCTCAGTGTATGGTGGTGATTGTTGAATATATTCTCAAGAGAGAGTATGCAAAGAGTAACTATTCACCTTTATCCAAATTAAAGCATTTAGATGTTTTCATAAATAACATATATACACATATACTCACACATCTCTTCACAGAGTTATAAGCTGGAAGGTAAAACAAGTTGAGAAAACTTGCTTTTAAAATCTTAAGAAATAATTAAAAGCATTTTTTAAAAGATTTTATTTATTTAACACAGAGAGAGAGAGAGAGAGCGCGCACAAGTAGGCAGAGAGGCAGGCGGGGAGGTGAGGAAGCAGACTCCCTGCCGAGCAGAGAGCCCGATGCAGGGCTGGATCCCAGGACCCTGAGATCATGACCTGAGCCTAAGGCAGAGGCTTAACCCAATGAGCCACCCAGGCGCCATTTAGTTACTGTGCTAAATTACTGTTGATAATGTAAAAAAATTACTTCATTATAATGACATTTGTCAAACCATGTCAGCTTGTTAGGGTTGTGAAGATGTTAACATTTAGAAGAGAGACATAAAGATGACAAAAGGAAAATAAGAAAGCAAAGAAACAAAATAGGAAATAGGAAAGTAAGAAAACAAAAGGAAACTGAGGATGACTTGTAAATTTGTGTTTACTTCACAGGGGACAGAAAGGAAATAGGATACGCAGTTTACAAATAGACTAAGACTTGGTTCCCTGAATACTGTTCTGTTAGCTCACCTCCTGATACAGATAATCCTTAAAATTTTCCCGGTTGGGTTTTCAAATAACCTCTACTTCTTTAGTGTGAAGAGACATGTCACCTGTCTTCATACAATGACCTGGAATTAGATGCATAAGCTGTTACACAGAGCAAAATGCCATTTCTGCCTCGCAACCGTTAGTTCTGTTTTGACAGCTTTACCATATTTATCCAAACAATAGTACTTGTGTAATTATTTTTTAAATGTAATTTTATTTTTTTTCAGTGTTCCAAGATTCATTGTTTATGCAACACACTCAGTGCTCCATGCAATATGTGCCCTCCTTAATACCCACCACCAGGCTCACATGATGCCCCCAACCCCCGCCCCTCCAAAACCCTCAGTTTGTTTCTCAGAGTCTACAGTCTCTCATGGTTTGTTCTCCCCCTCTGATTCCCCCCCCACTCACTTCTCCGCTCCATCTCCCAATGTCCTCCGTGTTATTCCTTATGTTCCACAAATAAGCGAAACCATATGATAATTGACTCTTTCTGCTTGACTTATTTCACTCAGCATAATCTTCTCCAGTCCGGTCTATGTTGATACAAAAGTTGGATATTCAGCCTTTCTGATGAAGGCATAATACTCCATAGTGTATATGGACCATATCTTCCTTATCTGTTCATCTGTTGAAGGGCATCTTGGTTCTTTCCACAGTTTGGCGACTGTGGCCATTGCTGCTATGAACATGGGGGTACAGATGGCCCTTCTCTTCACTACATCTGTATCTTTGGGTTAAATACCCGGTAGTGCAATTGCAGGGTCATAGGGCATCTATATTTTTAATTTCTTTAGGAATCTCCACACTGTTTTCCAAAGTGGCTGCACCAACTTGCATTCCCACCAATAGTATAAGAGGGTTCTTCTTTCTCCATATCCTCTCCAATGCTTATTGTTTACTGTCTTGTTGATTTTGTCCATTCTCACTGGTGTAAGGTGGTATCTTAATGTGGTATTGATTTCAATCTCCCTGATGGCTAATGATGATGAACATTTTTTTCAGGTGTCTGTTAGCCATTTGTATGTCTTCTTTGGAGCAGTGTCTGTTCATGTCTTCTGCCCATTTTTTGACATGATTATCTGTTTTGTGTGTGTTGAGTTTGAGGAGTTCTTTATAGATCTTGGATATCAGTCCTTTGTAGTGTCATTTGCGAATATCTTCTCCCATTCCTTGGGTTGCCTCTTTATTTTGTTGACTGTTTCCTTTGCTGTGCAGAAGTTTTGATCTTGATGAAGTCCCAAAAGTTCATTTTCGCTTTTGTTTCCTTTGCCTTTGGAAACATATTTTGAAAGAAGTTGCTGTGGCCAATATCCAAGAGGTTACTGCCTATGTTCTCCTCTAGGATTTTGATAGATTCCTAACTTATGTTGAGGTCTTTTATCCATTTCGAGTTTATCTTTGTGTATGGTGTAAAATAATGGTCAAGTTTCATTCTTTTATACATAGCTGTCCAATTTTCCCAGCGCCATTTATTGAATTGAGACTCTTTTTTTCCACTGTATATTTCTTCCTGCTTTGTTGAAGATTATTTATTTGACCATAGAGTTGCAGGTCCACATCTAGGCTCTCTACTCTGTTCCATTGGTCTGTGTGCCTTTTTTGTGCCAGTACCATGCTTTCTTGGTGATCACAGCTTTGTAGTAAAGCCTGAAATCAGGCAACATGAGTGCCCCCAGTTTTGTTTTTCAACATTTCCTTAGCAATGCGAGGTCTCTTCTGGTTCCATACAAATTTTGAGATTGTTTATTCCAGCACTTTGAAAAATGCTGGTGGAATTTTGATCAGGATGGTATGGAAAGTATAGATTGCTCTAGGCAGTATAGACATTTTAACAATGTTTATTCTTCCAATCCATGAGCATGGAATGTTTTTCCATCTTTTTGTGTCTTCTTCAGTTTCTTTCTTGAATGTTCTGTAGTTCCTCAAGTACAGATCCTTTACCTCTTTGGTTAGGTTTATTCCCAGGTATCTTACGGTTCTTGATGCTATAGTAAATGGAATTGATTCTCTAATTTCCCTTTCTGTATTTTCATTGTTAGTATATAAGAAAGCAACTGATTTCTGTACATTGATTTTGTATCCTGCCACATTACTGAATTGCTGTATGAGTTCTAGTGGTTTGGGGGTGGAGTCTTTTGGGTTTTCCATATAAAGTATCATGTCATCTGTGAAGATAGAAAGTTTCACTTCTTCATTGCCAATTTGAATACCTTTTATTTTTCTGTGTTGTCTGATTGCTATTGCTAGGACTTCTAGTGCTGTGTTGAACAACAGGGGTGAGAGTGGACATCCTTGTCGTGTCTGTGATCTTAAAGGGAAGGCTGTCAGCTTTTCCCTGTTGAGAATGATATTCACTGTGGGTTTTTCATAGATAGATTTTATGAAGTTGAGGAATGTTCCCTCTCTCCCTATACTTTGAAGTGTTTTAATCAGGAATGGATGCTGTATCTTGTGAAATGCTTTTTCTGCATCAATTGAGAGGACCATGTGGTTCTTCTCTCTTCTCTTATTGATTTGTTCTATCACATCGATTGATTGTGTAATTATTTTATTGAATTTTTAGTTCTAATTTTATAAAAAAGTGGATAGTTTATTTTTAAAACACTTATGTTAATGTAAGAAAAGTAGGCTTTATAAATGTCCCAAGTTTACACTAGTGAAAGTAATTAGGCATACCAAAATTGCAGTCAGTTAGATATGCATTCAACTTAAGATTATATATTATTTTGTTGAAGAAAACTCAAGAATTTTATGAAATGTTGGAAATACAGTGATTGTCAGTTTATGTATAAAAGGCAAGGAGCGGGGTGCCTGGGCGGCTCAGTGGGTTAAAGCCTCTGCCTTCTTCTGCTCAGGTCATGATCCCAGAGTCCTGGGATTGAGCCCCGCATGGGGCTCTCTGCCCAGCAGGGATGCCTGCCTCTCTGCCTGTTTGTAATCTCTGTCTGTCAAATAAATAAATAAAATCTTAAGAAAAAAAGGCAAGGAGGTATTAGGGATTCTGTGTTTTATTATAGTTTTCAGGGAAAGACCCACCTCCATAACATTCAAGTCTTCCTTTTGTTCTCACCACATATGACTAAATATAGATATTTACAGGAAAGCATCATATACCAAATAGAGAGAAATGCCTATTATCTGGTTCTGTTCTCTGTTAAATAGAGGGACTAATCTCTTGTTTGTTAATCTACAAAAACATTTGTGAAGCACCTATTACAGTCGGGACAACCTTTTTTTTTTTTTTTTTTTTTAAAGATTTTATTATTTATTTGACAGACAGAGATCACAAGTAGGCAGAGAGGCAGGCAGAGAGAGAGGAGGAAGCAGGCTCCTTACTAAGCAGAGAGCCCGAAGCGGGGCTCGATCCCACGACCCTGGGATCATGACCTGAGCCAAAGGCAGAGGCTTAACCACTGAGCCACTCAGGCACCCCTGGGACGACCTTTTTTAACAAATGGATGGTAATTATTATATCAGCATAGGTTAATTCTTACTGTAATAACTAAACTAGAACATATGAGTGGCTTAACATAATGAATTTTATTTCAAGTTTATGTAATACTTCAGTGCAGATGCTCAATGTGTTGGATGACTTTCTTCCTTTTAGTGACTCAGAGACCCAAACTTCTTGCATTTCCTGGGGCCTCACGGTGTAATGTAGTTTGCTAATAGAGAAATAAACAGTGGAACAAGGACACAATACTTTTGCTTACTTTGCATTGGCAAAAACTAGTTTCTTGGGCACCTTAGTGTTCACCTTGAGGGAAATGTTGTCTTTGACTAGATGATTGCCTCCCACCAATAACTTCTACACAGTGTAAGGGAGAACACAGATTACTTGTGAATGGCTAGCCAGCTCTGTCACAATAATAATGATGTTGATAGTAATACTGTATTAGTTTCCTGTGGCTACTATAACAGATTACCACTAATTTCCTGGCTTGAAAAGCACAAATTTATTCTCTTAAGAGTTTTGGAATTCTGAAGTCCAAAGTGAGTTTCACTGGGTCAAGATCCAAGTGTATGCAGGGCTGCATTCTCTCTGGTGACTCTAAGGGGGAATGTGTTTCCATGTCTTTTCCAGCATTTAGAGCTCTATTCCCTGCACTCCTTAATTCTTGGCTTCTTCCTCCCATCTTCAAAGAATAGCATCTTGCTTCTTACCTTAAACTCAAGTCTCCCTCTGATTCCCTCTTACAAGGACACTTGTGATTACATTTAGATAATTCAGAATAATTTCCCCATCCCCTAATTTCATCACATTTGCTAAAACCTTTTTGCCATTATGAAGAATATCACAGGTTTTAGGGATTAGGACCTTTCTACCTTTGGGGCCATTATTCAGCCTGCTGCAAAGAGTTAACATATATTGAACACTTATTATGTGTTAACGTTTATTCTGAGAACTCCTGAAGTCTTTGCATTTGCCTGTTTACTTGGTTTATTCCTGATCTGCTCTGCTTGTAGGCTTGCCTGTTTTTCTCAATTAGGGTTTCTTTCTTTCTTCCTTTCTTATATCTTCCTTCCTTCCAGCCCTCCTTCCTCCTGCCTGCCCTTTTTTGGAAGATGTATTCTTCACTTTAATGTCTAAAAATTTAACAAAAATCCTAGACTCTCAGAATTGGAAATTATCTAGAGATTATCTAACCTAACCATCCTGGTCTGCTAGGTTTTGGGATGGAGGTACCTGTTCATTCTTTGGAGTATATTTCTCTGGAGCTTTGGAGAAGGTACTTTAAATCTGTTGAGCTCTTTTGGATTATTGCTGTATAGAAACTCTTTCCTTTTTTCCTGCCCAAATCTGGCTTTTTCAGTTACCTTTAAAATTGAATTGTGGATTTTTTTTTTCTTTGCATCCTTTTTTTCCCACAAAAATGTTGGATTTAACTTGGCCATTCTCATAATCACATAGAAAATGACTTCATAGGAAAAAGGAGGCACTTTGTTTGGATTAACACCATTTTCTAGGAAAGATGTAGTTGAAGACTTAAAACCATTCACAGGTTTTGTAAAACAAAGGAGTAGCAAATAAGCAATTAATTATATAAAATATGGTAATAACTGGTTGAAATTAAGCAAAAACCAGACATTCTTGATTTAGAATCAACATATAGAGGAATTATGTCGTATCATAGATCCATTCAGGCACCAGTTTTATGGATCACATATTAGTTGCTAGGGATACAAGGATGATTAAGGCATAGTCCTTTCCTAGGGGATATAATATTCTAGTGAGGACATAGACATTCAGACATTGATGCAGTATCGTAAGGGGGAAATGTACAAAGATGTGATGCTTATAGTTGTAATAGAAAACACAACTCAAGGTAATTTAAACAATTCAGGGAATTTATTGATCATGTGTTGGTATATCTGAAGCTTACAGAGACATGAGTCTTGCTACAACGGCTCAAGTAAGCCTTCTTCCTTCCCCCTTTATCCTGTTTCTCCTCAATGCTTTCTACAGATCAGCTTTATTCTAAAGCTGGCTCTCTCTGGAGTTTTGCGGTGACCATCCTCAGAAAGAGAGCTGCTATCTTTTGACCATCAAACTAAAGTCCTGAGGTTCATTATGACTAGATCAACTTTGATCTTCTCTAACCCCTTCACTGGTTTGGGGAAAGTACAGTGTGGAGGGAGGTGAAGAAGCAAAATTTAGAACTTTCCAAGTATTTAGTATATCCCTGAAAATTGGTATTAGTCTTACTTGGTTTTATTATTTCTAATCAGATTTTTAAAATTATTTCTAATTGGATTTTTGTTAATATAATGAAAATCAGGAATTCTTAATGGTGCGAAGTAAACTCAGAAGAGGATCCTAGTTCAGTGATTTTCTTCTGAAATTTTGGAAGCATAAAAATTTCCTGTTTTTCTTTCTTTGGACATCTTTGACGTTGTACTCATTTCATTGCAGAAATTGAGAACCTGATGTACTGTCTTTTCTGTTACTTCTTCCTTGTAACTGGGGCAGTAGGGTGGGTTTTAACAGTGGGTTCAAATGGTTCATGGCTAGGCCACTTTAAGTTTCACTTACATTTATAGTAGGAAAATGCCAAGGCAAGAAATGTCAGGGCTTGATGACATAATGACCTGATTCGATTTGAGCTGTGACTTAGGAAACCTGTTTCTTACTTTGCCACCAATACACATTTGGTTAGGCTGTCCATAGTATATAATGCTTCAAAAACTGAATTAGTAATGCACAACTACTTTGATTTGAATGTAAGTACTTGCATTTGTTCTTTCTGCACAGTCTCTGGTTCACCACATTTGCATTCACCGCAGTTCTGTTTCTCTCTATCACAATGTTCTTTCAGGAGCCAGAGCATGTGACACTGCTATAGGATTGCCAGATCTTATTTTGAGGAATTTGGGCAAGAAGGGAATAGAAGGAGAGAGATTATTTACTAGTAGTCCAACAGGGCTAAATAGAATCCCATTCTGCATCCCAATACAGTTGGAGCAAGGCCCTTGAATCCAGGAGAAGCCTGTGTACATGGGCCATCTGGTAATCCAGTACTGCTGGAGTGTAGGCCTCTCAGCTCAGGAGCCTGTGGAGGTGTATTCAACACTCCTGGTGGATAAGGGTTCCTGCCCTGACTTAAAAGAGAATCATCTCCTTGTGCTTAAATTGTATAAAATTTCCTTTATTTGCTAATAAAGGAAAAAAGCCTTGTGTTTTCTGGTGGCTTATATGATGATTATGTCCAAGGCATAATAATAATAGCAAATGCTTTTGTAGCCCTTACTGTGTATCAGGCACTGTTCTAAACATTTTACATATATTACCTCATGTAACTTTTCCAACAGCTCTATGAGACAAGTTATTTTTATCCCCCTTTTGCAGAGGAAGAAATTGGCACAGAAAGGTCAAGTAAGTTGCTCAAATTGCTAAGTTACAGCTTAGTAAGGGACAAAGTTCGTATTTAAATCTAGATAGTCTGGGACCAGAGTTATGCTTTTAATCACTATACCTTCTGTCAAGACTGAAAATGTAATTAAATATAACATCAGTAACATTATTATGTTTTGAAACAAGTTGACATTTTGAAACTTACCTACTAAATATTCATCATGCTTGTTTTTTATTCTAGGAGAAGACTTTGCAGTTGTACAGCAAGAAATTATTATGATGAAAGACTGTAAACACCCAAATATTGTTGCTTATTTTGGAAGCTATCTCAGGTACATTGTTTCCCATCACCTGATTCATTTAACAAAGTAAAATCAGTTCTAACCACATGTTTTGTAATTTTCTTCATGCTTTGAAGATATAGGACATTTTCACGTGAATGAAATTTTTATTTCTGACCTGTTGATGTTAATTTTGTAACCAATATTGGAGTCTGTGATTTGTCTCTTGTACTCTTGGGAATTCTGGTTGTGGTTTCAGTGAGGAAGCTGGCAAATAAAAATTGACTTTTATGGTTAGTCTTCCTGTGGTGGACTAGAGATTTAAACATGCCATTCCATTGCCCCTTATGTCTGGACTTGAGTGGATTTAGAAAATCAGGAGCACCTCTGACTGCTAAGATTTTAGTAGACACCTTTTCCTTCTTTTGTGCTTCTAGCCTCAGGGTACTGTATCAACCCATTCCTTCATTTTGTCCAGAGGACTAGGAACTGTAATTATTTCACTGACTTCTTACTTTCCCAGGTTGTAAAGTGAACTTAAACCATGAATTGGTGCCCTCTTTGGTTTGGCAGGACCACGCCAGGTTCCCCAGGTCTTAGTCCATAGGGGATGAGCCCAAGGTCAAATCCTGTTTTTCCATTGGCTTCTGTGTGCAGTTGTGAGCTGAATGTTGTGACCTAGTTGTTTTTAAGGTTCCTCCCAAAAGGAGGATTGGAGAATTTTTCTGCTTCTTTTTTTTTTTTTTTTTTTTATTTTTTTTTTTATTCATCGGGGAGAGAGAGAACATGAGACAGGGGAGCATCAGAGGGAGAAGCAGACTCCCCGCTGAGCAGGGAGCCCGATGCAGGACTTGACCCCAGGACTCCAGGATCATGACCTGAGCTGTTGCTTAACCAACTGAGCCATCTAGGTGCCCCAAGTGTTCTCTTATGTATTAAAAAAAAAAACTGTTAACATTTTATTCTGATATACTGTAAAAGATAGAAAGAAGTAGCTTATTGCAGCTTCCCTTGTCCTGTGGTCCAGGTGCCAAAAAAACCCCACTTCTCTCTTGGGATGCAGGCACAGCATATGGAAAAGACTGGGCATTTCTGCCCTCCCTTCTTTCCAGCTTGTGAAAAGCCAACCAGCCCAGCTCTTCTTGATTCTAACCACTCTTGAACAGCTTTGATTGCCCCCACCTTCATTAAGATTGAAGAGTGGGTTTAATGGAGACTTCAGTTAACATAGGGACAGGTACTACTCCCAGGTCAATGACTGTTAATACATTTTGAATAGGTTCTATAACAGCCAATTTAAAAACACTTTAATGGTGAGTGGTGCAAATAGTAACCTAACACAGTTTCTGCATCAGTTTTTATTTTATGGACAGATCCAGCACAGGCAGTTGCTATCTCAGGTCAAAGAATCTCTCTCTCTCTCTCTCTTTTTTTATTTATAAAGATTTTATGTATTTGAGAGACAGTGAATGGGAGAGACAGGGAGAGAGAATCTAAAGCAGACTGTGCTGAGCCGATCCCAACGTGGGGCTTGATCCCCGGACCGCAAAATCATGACCTCAGCCTAAACCAGTTGGGTGCTCAACTGACTGAGTCACCCACCCAGGCATCCCAGAAACAGTCTTTTAGAATCAGCTAAGTTTGTGATAAAAATAATCGATTGTTCCAGTATGTTAAAATCATCACTTCAAAGCAATTTTGCTGTTATTGGTCCTGACAAAATGACCTACTTATTATACTCATTTGAGAAGCATAACAAAATGTTTTTCTCCCCCAAGAGCAAACAGTTCTTTGATCTAAGAGTATTTCTCAAACATAGTCTAAATCTGCTGGAACTATGGGACAATTCAAAGTTTAATGTATTATTTCAGGATAGCCCCATCAGTTTATATGGCAACCTTGGTCTTTTTGCCATTGAGACAATAGCGTATTCAATAGTTAAGAGCTTTTGAGTACTGAAGTCAGTAGATTGTTTGGGTTGGTCGAGTCATGACTCCATCATTTATTAACTTAATGACATATAGTAAATTACATAACCACTCTGAGCCTCCATTTTCTCATCTATAAAATGAGGATAATAATAGTTACATGACATGATAACTATGAGGATAATGGGCAAATACATGTAAAGTGTTAAGAACAGTGGTTAAAATATAATGCTGCATAAATACTAACTCCTATTACTACTACTTTTGCTACTATTACTATTACTGTTTCTTAACTGTTTTGAAGTGCTATCATATTAGTGTCTCATTTGATCTTTTCAACAACGCTGTTATTAATACTACTCTGGTAGTTACTACTTCCATTTTATAAATAAGATGCTTAAGAGAGTTTAATATCAAGTATTTAGTTTACAATCTAATTTCAACTTATTGACAGAGTAGAGTTCTAGTTCTTTCTGTAATACTGTGCTCATGGATGACATGACTTTTGACTTAGTCTTTCTCTTCCTTGCCAAAGAGCTGGAAATAAACTGCCAACTCTCCCCACTGTGCCCCCCCATCCCCGCCAAAAAAAAAAAAAGCCCTAACACTAAACTAAAACTGGACATTTGACTGTCTGGGTTACTTAGGCACGAGTCTTCCTATACAAGTTAGGCAGCAGAAGATTTTTTTTCTTGTTACCCACCAAAATGTGAATTCCTCTTGATTTTGTATCCATTTTTCTTGATAAATCTTGGTTTTGGCTTGGGGCAAAATAGTGCAGCTCTTTACACATTCATTACTTTTACTTCTAGACATGCAACAAGAGAGCCACTTAGGTTATGCTTAACAAAAATTGTATTTACTTTTAGATTTCAGGAAATGTGTATTCTGACTATATTCCGAATATCCTTTTTATTGGAGCATAGTGTACATGCAGAAAGTGCACAAATTTATGTTTTGTGTATAACTAGATGGATTTTTTAAAGGGTACTTTTAATCCAAATATAAGCATATGTAGAGCAAATTGCCCAGAAACCAAAGTAAAATGACAAAATTAAAATCATTTTTTTCAGTAGAGCTGTGTTAGTTTGGAATTGTATGATCTAACATAGGAAATGCTGGTTTAAATAAATTTTATTCTCCCATCCAAGTACTAACCAGGCCCGACCCTGTTTAGCTTCCGAGATCAGACGAGATCGGGCATGTTCGGGGTGGTATGGCCGCAGACTAAATAAATTTTATTCTGTAACTGGCATAGCTGATAAAAGTGATAGGAAAGCAAACAATAGTATGACAGAGAGCAGCAATTAATCCTCTTTCTGTAGCTCTTTTTTTCTCTAGTGATTCTTCCATTCTTTCCTAATTAAAGTTCAGACTCAGCCAAATTTAGAGTGTAGAATACTAATGATTAGACTTGCAAGGTGTTAGAGCTGGAAGGGACTAAGGGTTTTATTACTAGGCCCACTCTTTTTACAGATGAGAAAATGGTGTGCTGGGTCAGTGACGTCTTTAAAGGTCATCCAAAAATGGATGGATCTAAACCAGGCTCTGGTTTTAAACTAGGATTTAAACCAGGCTGTGTAGATCCCTGGTTGGCTGCCTTTTTGGTATACCATATTACTCAGCCTGGGAAGGCCAGATTTCATCTCAAAGGGAACATGGTTTCTTGGATTCTTTCTCATTACCAAATGATTTTACAAAAGACAATGAGCTTGTTTTTTCTTTTTTAAAGATTTTATTTACTTATTTGACAGAGAGAGATCACAAGTAGGCAGAGAGGCAGACAGAGGGAGAGGAAGGGAGCTCCCTGCTGAGCAGAGAGCCCGATGTGGGGCTCGATCCCAGGACCCTGAGATCATGACCTGAGCCGAAGGCAGAGGCTTTAACCCACTGAGCCACC